>VXAD01007890.1:166914-424486 GCA_013399195.1 Dicrurus megarhynchus | reverse complement strand
GAGGGCACTGCCTTTGATCTTTGTCCTTGGAGAACTTTGCCAATTCTAAAAGATGGATTGCAAGCCACAAGAGTGTAATATAAGCATTAATAGTCACTTTGCACTGAGTGAAATGTAGTATATAAAAGATCAGATAACATGTACATGGGGGTTAAACATGTACAGGGGGGTTAAGATGGAGTCTAAAGGGTGTGGTCACCTTCTCCTTCTTCTTCTTCACTGTCCTCCATATTCTTGGTGACGGGGGCATAAATTGATTGGTAGAATAGAGATAAGACAGGAAATTGCATGTCTAGAACACGTTAGAATTAATTGGTATAAATTTGTAAATAATGACACGTACCGTCCTCTGGTTGGATTTGTAACGGGGTATATAAATCTTGCTACGCCCAGCTGGTGGGCAGTTCTAGGCTACTTCTGCTGCTAGATGGACCTGCAGTGGCTTGCAGGACACCGCAGCTATAGATAACATTAGAATAAACAACCTCTGCATAGCAGGTCTGTGGCCTCTGACTGAGTTATGGGCAAATGCGCTGAACTTACCTCACTTGTGTGCCAAGGCCGACTGAGGCCGAAGCCACAGTCAGAGAGAGAGATCTTCCCGGGCTCTGTTCGTTCTTAAATGTGGATCACAGAGGCGTACCAAGCTTCTTAAGTGGCTTAAAGAAGTTGTCAATATTCAAACTAGCCAGTTGATTGGTTAGGTCAGGTCTAGAGGAAGCTGTAAGCACCTCTTTGCAAAAAGATCACTTCCGAGGTTGAAGGAGTCTTCCTTAAAAAAACTCAAACTATGCTAACCCATGACACCTGCTTAAAGCAAGTTCAGTTAGATCAAGTTGCTAAGAGTCTCATCTAGTAAAGCCTTGAAAGGTCCTTTTCAGGTCCCTTTCTGCAAAACTGCTTTACAACTGGCTGGCCCCAGCATGTACTGATGAATGGCACTATTCCTCCCCTGGTGCCATCACTGACTGTCATGAGGTTTGTGTTAGAACATTTCTCCAGCATGTCCAGGTCCCTTTGAGCAGCAGCCCTGCCCTCCAGTGTACTAAACACTTTTTCCCCAAGTTGGTGTTCAGTGTTATGTCTCCTGTCTATTCCACTGTTAAATTAGATAGTGTCTGCTGTTCGAGAAGACACCGTAACCTATAAAAGTGAGTCAAAATTAACAACGGAATAGGATAGATTAATAAATACAATAATTTTAATATTATACTTATTGATTTTCATTAAATACTGTTATACTTCTTTATTGAGAGGTTTAGACAGACATTACTTTTCTGAGAGAAAGACACAGCATTGAAGGTTGCCTGGAGGCTGACTGAAATGAAAGTATATTGTTCTAAAGAGAAATAAATTGTTTCTGTACTATAATGACAGATAAGCCATTAGTTTATTGAAAGATGAAGATCATATACATGAATTTGGAAAATGTTTCAATTAGCATAGATTATAGTCTTGCAAGGTGGTATCCTATACAGTACATTATCTGGAAAAGAGTATTAATTTCTTCATATCATGAGCAAAGTGAATGCATCTGAAGTTGAGAACTGAATCAATCAAGATTCTTGATCTTCAAGAAACAGGCCAGCTTCTCTAGAAAAAATTAGACCATCCCCAAAAGATTTCTGCTTCACAACAGCTCCTGCAAGTCTGCAGTGCTGGAAGCATAGGAACAATCTGTTCAACATGGGCAGATTTGGTGGAAAAGTTTTGCTGTAGACTTATGATACCTGATCCTCAAGGCTCCTGTGTTCCCAGTCAGTTGTTTTAGAGGGTTGAGACAGACTCATAGTTTGCAATACAGGATTGTAAATTTGCAGTGTACACATCCCATATTTTACAGTATCCTATCAAACTTTCTTTATTCAATGCCCAAGGAAACATTCATAGAATCAGAATCACAGATTATGCTGAATTTAAAGGGACCCATCTGAGTCATTAAGTCCTAATGGAGAACACCCAAGGTGTCACAGCATGTACCCACAAGAATTATCTGAATCCATCTTGGGCTCAGAAAGGCTTGGTGCTGTGACCTCTTCCCTGGGGAGCCCGTTCCAGTGCTCAATTGAGCCTTTAGTCAGTTCCTCTAACTAGCAATAAAGTTTCCAACAATTTAACATTTAACATTTCCAGTTTCCACCACTAGCCTAAATAAATGCCTATAATGTAGTTTATCTAACCTTTATGTTGCTGAATTTTATTTTCTTGTGTGTTTGTTTTTTTTTAGATAGTATTCTTTTGTATTTATCTACTTGTCTCATGTCTGTATGAGATATCAGGCTGTCTCTATGAAGCAATGGTTAAATACTTGTTGGGAGACATTTCTGACCTTATGATCTAAAAGTTTTTATTTTTTCAACAGTTTTCTTTTAATTCTATCTGCTTTTTTAAAATATTTCAGTTCCACAAAAACTGACAGATAATTCATGAGTCATTTCAAATATTTGTTTTGCTTGAAGAGTCTTTGAAGCTGGTATCAGTAAAACAATTTTGTGAAACAGATGGCTAACACTTGGGGTGTGATTATAAAGCAGAATGTAGTGTCATGTAGATAGATATATTTGAACAAGCTCAACTATTTGGAAGTCTCCAATTAGTTCACCCTATCATATGTTTTTGTGCATGTCCAGCTCCTGAAGTGGCTTGATTATATAACATATTCTTAATGGCCTTAATCTTAACCTTTTTGGAACAGCGAAAGTGTCAAAAAAAACATATTTTGCATTTATTTTAACAATAAATAAATTTCAAAATGAATCTCATCCTATTACTATAATTTTATGTATGAAATAAAGCAACCAGCAATTCTGAAGTGTCAGTTGACAGCATCTGTAAGCACAAAACATTGCAGGGCATTTATTTGGAAATTTGTGTAGGAGGCTTTTACATGCCTAAAAAGAATTGCATCGAAGTATTAACTATGAGTTTTAATTGAATTAAGTAATTGTCCTGTTACATCGGTGCTGGTATTTTATCTTTCACATTATAAATTGTACTTTTTCCTCTTGCTGTGCTGGACATTTCTTATTTTCCTTAAGATTTCTGAAATGAATAATCACTTATTTTTTGTTTTCCTAGGAAACCTCTCTTTCCCTCTAGACTAACAAAGTTTAGTGCACTTGTCCATCCTTATCACACCATTAGTTGTTTAGTAGTAGTATGGGCTAGTAATAAAAAATAAATTCAAAACTACAAATAGGTTTTGGAACTGTTGTGCGAGAAATTTAATAGATTTATAATGAAATCTTCTGTTTTCTAGCCAGTGTCTGTGAAGGTAGCTATATTTTAGTGATGATATCTATTCCCTTTTCAATTGCAGCTTCTGTAGGTTGATAATTTCTTCAATCTATCCAGCCGGTAGTGTGTTTCAGCCACAATTCAGGTTTAATCTCTGAATTCAATTTAAATGTTGCCTTTCTCTTGCTACATGCTTACCAAGGGCTCCTCTTCAGTCATGCTACCTGGATTAAACCCAGCAAACCCTAACAACATTTTAGCTTTCATATGTCCGCCCTCAAATCTGCTGATCCACCGTCCTGCCACTCAGTTTTGCATTGTTGCACTCACTGTAACAGAATGCCTTAAGGAACATAAAAGAAACTTGGTAAAGTTTCAGAAGATGTGTAATAACAGAAGTTATTTTGCTCTCTTTTCTGTGTTGGTGGTTGGACTGTGATGTAAACTCCGCAGACTGTTAGGGAGGCATTTGGACTGGGGCTGTTTAGGTGGAAAATGAGGATGTTGTTGATACATGCACACCTTCTATTGAATGTGAATTATTCTTTTCAGTTCTGATAGATTTCAGCATCCCTGCTGTGTTACAATGGTAGCATTACTGGAGAAAACTCTAAGCTCTTTTTCTGGCCCAGTTTCAGATGGAGATTGAGGTTTATGTGGTGAAATTATGTCTCTTTGCCACTTTTATTTCCTTGTGGCACCTTCTTGTCCACCAGAAAACTTTGTAACTTTTAGGAGCTATCATAAAAAATCATAGTTAAGAAAATTATCTTTTACAAAAATATTTCACTTTCTAATTATTAACCTAACAGGTTACAAAAACACTGAAAGGAGGTCATAGTTGTAAAGGAAGATTTTCCTGGGCACAAATGTGTAATATTTCATTGTACTCATTATGTTAATTTCCATTCACTGTGGATGGCAGTTAAATTTTTTGTGCAAAGGGTAAAGTATTAAGATTTATTACATTTTCCTTTAGAAAAAAAATATGTGTTGAAAATGTTGATGCAATGTTGCAAAAATGATTAGATTCTGGAAAAAAAAAGGTAATAGATTTTTCTATTCAAAAGTACTCACTTGACCATGCAATTAATTGTAAGTTGGTGAAATATATATATTTTGGTTATGGAGAATGTAAACTTGTAAAAATACTGGTATGAAGTAATTTCTGTGTTATGTGATGTACAGCAATAGCTGTGAAAACTAAAATCCTACATTAGGTAATTTGGATTTTGAATAGGGAATGAAGGCATCCCAAGTACAATAGAATTCAGTTTTGAATTCTTTCAGGGATCTGAATAAATTCGTAGGTTTGTTTGTCACTTTTGTATACAAAATACTCTTCCATTGACTCAGACATCTACCAAACAGATAATGATTCTCTAATTTAGTTTGACTAGAAAATGTCCAAGCTATTATGTT
Source organism: Dicrurus megarhynchus (assembly GCA_013399195.1). Classification (NCBI taxonomy): domain Eukaryota; kingdom Metazoa; phylum Chordata; class Aves; order Passeriformes; family Dicruridae; genus Dicrurus; species Dicrurus megarhynchus. The sequence continues at coordinate 419,827 of VXAD01007890.1, read as the reverse complement.
GGATTTTTACCCCCCTCAGAACACTATCAACTCTACGTTCCTGAGTCGGCTCAAGTTGGATCAGCAGTTGGCAAAATCAAAGCAAATGATGCAGACACTGGTTCAAATGCAGACATGAAGTACACAATTATAAATGGCGATGGCGTTGGGGTATTCTCCATTTCTACTGACAAAGAAACAAGGGAAGGAATTCTCTCTCTGAAGAAGGTAAGCTATAGAAGATGTAACATTTGGCTGAAAATTCTACTTTTGTCCCCGGACTACTTGAATCTTGACATAGAAAGTTTATCTCTGGCAATGAATGTGTAATTCAGTTTTCATAGACTGTAATTCATTGATTTACTTTCCAGCTGATTTCTAAATCATCCAGTATTGTGCTAAAGACTTAAAATGTTACTGGTCAAGCTATCACAGAGTTATCATTTATATGAATTACCTATATTTGTCCCATTCAGTTGAGAGTTCTCATGTAGGTTTGTTGTTATTGAGTCTTGTAGGTATCAATTATATATAACCATAGACCCTAAAAATTAAAAGTGAGTGTATATTCAAAATTGCTTATATGTATTCTGGTCTTGATTAATGGTTAGAGGAATGAAATCCTGAGAAAATGTGAAAGAAGAGAATAAATAAAAACTATCATAAAGCATGTTATAAATTTTTGCTTCTGAATAGATATATATATACATATTTAAGATATTAAAAATAGTTTCTAACTCAAAGAGATATTATTTTTATAATTCATAAATATTTTAAAAGATCTCTTCCAATATCTTAAAAAGCTTTAATTCAGTGTCTTTTGTAAAGGTTATGTAATACCCACCTTTTTCAACCACATAAAAGTAAACTGTCTTTTCTATACCACTGAATTTATTTCCTGATGGCCTTGTTGTAGCTTAAACCATAATCTGTTTCTTCTTCAAAATGAGCATTGTACTCTCACCATGGCTGCTGTTCATTAACTACAGCATTTATGCATATTCAAAACATGAAGCCAAAAGGAAGAATTTGCAACAAAATGAAATACACAAAATCTGTTAAATCACATTTCTTACTGGTTTTGACTGACAAAGTAGCTTCAAAAATTTTTTTACTATGATTTAGAATATGACAAAAGCATATGTTGCCTGTTCTTGTACATACACATGACAATGATTTAAGTCATTTTTACATGAAGACAAGACAATGTATGTTTTGCTTAGGTAATGTTATATTCCAATTGAGCAGAAATTCAGCACTTAAATTTACATAAGTTTGTGTGTAATATCTCCATTATTTCCTCAGATAACTTATCCTTTTGTACAGTATTAAAAAATTATCTTGGTTTTTTTCTTTGTTTATTTTTCTCTTTTTTTACTCAGATCTTGTATGCAGTTTAATAAGTATATTATGTTCTGTGTACTGTGATTGCTTTTAATTTAGATTGGGTTTCAAGCTAAATTTTTTGATAGCCCACCCAAAACAGATAATCTAAACTAAGAACAGAATTGTTTAAGTTTTGTATATCAGATACCAGTGCCTTCTATAACGGTAGGATAAAATTATTTGTCCCCTAGTACTTCTCTAGAAGAATTTACAGTAGGCACATCAGAAAAGCCAGAAATAAATATTTTATTTTGTCTAATTATCTGAAATCCTTATCAAAATATTAAAACTTCACTTATGTGAGATTCTGATGAGAAAATAAATTTTTTCAGTGCCTCAATTTAGTCTTTTCAACAGGTATGCAAAGGCTTTGAGTGTTAGAATCTTTTCTTGTCTCATTCTGGGCTGACCCGAAATATCCAGTACTTTCATTATCTTTCCTATTGACAAACCTGTGGAGCCATTCTTCAGTCTCAAAGATCCTTCCACAAAGGGTTGATTGCAAACTGTCATGAAGTATTTCCACTTCACCTCATGCATTTCCTTGTTTGAGTGGGAAACTGGAGGAAACCCAAACAAAATAGCCCAGTAAAAGCCATTATTCTCTGTATCATTCAGACAAAGAATGGTCATCACACTCCCCCTTTGTTATGATATTCAGAAAAATATTCTAGAACATTCCTGACCTCAAGTCAGCAAGTATCATTCAAGCTTCCCAGAAAAAGTGCCTAACAGCCCATGTCTCTTCCATTTTGTATAATGGGACTGGAAGTGTTCAAGAAATATATAGTTATTTCTCATAAAATTCTGTAACTCCTTTTGGGAGTCTCATATTAGAAACACAACTGCAGTATAATGCACAGCAGCATTTTCCAGTTCGCCCTGTAGCTGTTCTCTTGAGCTACACTTGGCATTTTCAGTCTGGCATGAAAATCACAGTAGCCTGTGAGCGCATACTGAAGTTATGTTGGTAATTGTCATGGAAAGGCATTGTTCTTTAGGAAAATAAGAAGCAAAAATTCTGTTTAAAATGTAAATGTTTTGCTTTCTTTCTGGGGAAGACTTAATGGCCTTCAGTGTTGGGACAATTTTAAGTAAATATAGAAATTATTTGCGTATCTAGAGGCGCAAGACAAGTCTGCCTCTTACCTTATAGCTACAGCTAATGATTGAGATATAGGAAGGAAAAAAAAGCAAATGAAAGCAAAAAACTACTTTGGCTATACATTGTGTCAGCTTTTTCTGATTATCTGAATAGGTTATTTCTGTAAAAAAAAAAAAAAGTGTTATTATTGTCTGATCAAATAGCTACATAAAAGAAAGAGTTTGTGTTACTGCAGGACTTTGCATCATTCCACCTGTGTTTTCTGAGAGAAATTAACCTTTCTGTAGAAATGAATCCAGTCATTGTCAGTATAAACTCAGTTTTCCAAAAAGACATCAAAGTTACAAGTTGCAGTCCTATTCTAAACCTGTTTACTCTTATAATATACATGCTGCAGAAGAATGCAAATCACTATTCAGTATTTCACTGCTCACTAAAAAAATCATAAATTAATGAACGTCTGAGTTAGAATTTATTAAATTTATATTTCTTTGTGAATTAATTTAATTGTGTAGCGTACTTAGCTCTCTTTTTATATATTGTAATAGATTTATCAAGCTATGGTACATTTCCATGCCTTTAAAACTTTTTATATTTTTTTACATTCAGGAAAGGGAAACAGAGAATGTAAGGGTCCCAAAAGTCTTATACTGTTAGAGCTCAGAGAATGAATTAATTGTCCTTAAGTACACACAGGAGAAATCAAAGAAATATATAAAGCATATATAAATCCTGACCAATTTTTCTTATATATCATCAGTCAAATTTATTGTAGATTTTATCTTCAAAACACACACTGACAGTGAAAAATCATTTATTGAGTTTCTCATATGTCTTGCCTATCATACTACATTTCCACCCTTTGGGGTGGCAGGAGATGCCAGTTTAAACTTGGATGAAGAGTTTTTGTTAGACAGGCTGTCAGGTCCACACAGAATGATACCGGTATCTGTGGAATTCTGCCATGTCATAATGTCAATAAAAATTTTGATGCTAAAAACCAAAAATACATGCATATGCAACTTCTTTTAATGATATGACTGTGTTTTGAGGCTGTTGGAAACAGATGGACTACATCTGCAGCCTTTCCCTAATTCACTAGAAGGGTCACCTGGTCATAAAAGTTCCTGTCTCTTACAGTAAATGAGAAGTTGCTTTTTTTCAGCTGAGGATTTAAGAGATGCCCAAAATAATTTTAATATCCCTGTTACTGTCTATAAAACTTTTTTGTTAAAAATGTGAAGTTAATTTAATTCAGGATACATCAGCCTCTACCTTTTTCAGGATTTAGGATTTATTGATTAAAACCAAGAGGTGACAAAACCTAGACAGTTTACATTATCATGAAAGCAGAATCTGAGGCTCATTCTAAACCCTGTGTTATTTTCAAAAGTGGTACCTTTTCCAATACTGTGTTGTACAGAAAAACTGAGTCCATCCTGCTTCATGTATATCCATCTACATGCAAAGTGTGGCAGTGACTGCCAGAATATCAAAAATACCATCCCTTTCCTGTAACATGAAGAAATGTTTAAGTTAAACAGAAAAGATGTTGTTAAGTTGCAACCAGGATAAATTGGAAAACAGAATGGCTCTGAGAATTTTTTTTTTCTGCCAACAGCCACTCAACTATGAAAAAAAGAAATCATATACACTGAATATAGAAGGAGCAAATACTCACCTTGATTTTCGCTTTTCACATCTGGGACCATTCAAAGATGTAACCATGCTGAAGGTCATCGTTGGCGATGTAGATGAACCTCCACTCTTCACTATGCCTTCCTATGTCATGGAAGTTTATGAAAATGCAAAGATTGGGACGCCTGTTGGCACAGTAACAGCACATGATCCTGATGCTGCAAACAGTTTAGTGAGGTATAGTAAATCCAAATTATATGGATTAATTTTTCAAACATGAGATTGAATTTCACAAGCTTAAGGGTTAATGAGATCTGGAATGTATGAAGACTATTTATTTTAGTACATAAAGGGAAACAGGTCAAAAGGGTGTCGTGATCAATCTGTATGGATTAGATTTAGTAGCATAACCTTCAGCCTTTTATTGGTTTGCATTCTAATTATGTATGTCAAATTCCCATCACTGGTCTGAACAAAGGTCTGATCTGCCAGTGGTATCCTGTTACTAGTTGTGAATCTGTTAAGGATTCTAGCACCATTTTTTCCCCATCTGTCAGTACTGTGCTGGCCCTCTGCACACTTGCTGCATGGTAGTTGTCCAGGTGTTTGTGCAAGACGGCAACAGGTTTAGATACATCTTTGTTTTAGAGACAAGCAGGATCATTTTTGCAAAAGTTTGATTGAGGATGAACCCAATATTTTGTAATATGCTTCAGCTTTAGTGGAGTATCAAAAAAATCAAATAGGTGTAATAATTAACTTTGTGGAACAATACATGAACTTTATGTGTCAAAGGTAGTAGTAGATTTTAAAAGTTTCCAAAAAAATATACACGAAAACATTTTTGATGCTATTCCTTTTTATGACATAATGGTACAGCGTTTGTAGAAATTTTATTATTATATCCTTGGAAAGCAGTTTTTCTTAAGATAATTGGGCATATTTAGTCTCCTGACTGGGTTGAAATCTGCTGGGTATGTGTAATAGTCTTGGTAAGATGAAACACATTTTTCAGAACAATGAAAATATTGGGTTTTTATGGTTCTGTTGTGCTAATAGTCTAAGATTCAAAATGTTTTGTGTCAGAGAATCAATATATGCAATTTCTTAGTGCAAGTTACTGCCTTTGAAAAGTTGCCATTATGGTATTTGTGCCTAAATCATAACATAAATAATAAAATTTTGCTAAAAATAGCTGCCAAATGCTGATAGCTTTACTACTATAATTCTGAAGCTACTGACACAGTCAGACCGATTACTATCACGGAAGTTTGGAGTAGGAAGGGCAAGTGCAGATTTGACGAGTTGGTCCATAATTCAACTGTCTGTTGCCGATACCAGTTTTTTCTAGAAAGAGATAACTCTGGCAAAAGGGAAGCAGCAGCATTTTGTACAAAGGCTGGGAAGGCCAGAAGTAGATTTTCTGGGAGAAACAGGCAGTAATTTGGAGATAGAGGGATCAGAAGGAAAAATATTTCCAAATATTGAGCTTTTTGTATTTGTTTTTTTTTTTTTCCAAACCTGAATTTGCAACCAGTGATTGAGGACAGAATATTAAATATCCATGTTATTCATATAATTGAGGGAAAAAATTGCCCTTACTTTTGTCTATCCTGTTTTCCCCTCCATTAACATATATTTTTGAGTTGTTCCTGCCATCTCTCTGTCTCAATGGGGAAAAATATATAGTGCTAACATAACATTCCAAACCCTGAAGATCTGAAGGGAGCCAGCTCTCACTTAGTTGCATGTTGGTGGGGTTTGGCAAGGGCAGTGGTTGCTCAGATATCCTTGGCATTATATTGTGACCAGGTCCACCCTCTAGCCAGTCTGCTTCCATCTTGGTGGAACTGACAGTGAATGTCATTTGTGAGGGTGCGGGCTTTTTATGAAGATGCCGATTCTCTAAGGCCTGAGCTGACACATTGCTGTATGGGACTCTAGACAGGCACCAGACTGGTTTGGTGTGCCCTGAAGTTTTCCTTGAGCTTCCTCCTGTGGGAGCAGAAAGGTCAGTCTGAGAATGGACAGCTCTAATCCCCTTTCCCTTACCCAGCTTCACACAGAAACACCGATGTGGCGCAAAAGGGCTTTGTATTGTTTCAAGATCTGGCTACAGCTTGGGAAACTATGGGTTGGAAGAGATGTGACCTGAGAAGCGGGACAGACTGCATGGGCTGAGCTGCTGCTCCACTTGGAGGCAGGGCCCTGCCCCACGCTCCGCTCACAACGATGAGCAAAGGAGCGGCTCAGAGGCAGCTGTATTTCTCAGAAGCATCCATGCAGTGCGCTTACAGCCTTCTGTGCTGCTTTGCAGGAAATGTCTCCACTGTTTGTCTGAAACTGGTGAGTCTGAAAGATAGTCAGAGGGTAATGAGATCACATCTCTTCTAATCAGGCTGTTTCCCTGCAATTCCTAGTTCATTGAAAATGAAAATAGTGATTATATAAATGTAACCAGGAAGATTCAATGTAACTTTCTTAGAAAGCAGAGATCACAATCTCCAGGGAAGATAGGTACAGATAGGACTTGCCCTGCTGATCTCTGTGCAGCAGGGGAGTTACAGAATAGTGCTTCTTATCCAAATGGTTCAGATACATCTCCGAATACTGTGAGGCTACAGGACAAGATACAGAGCAGCGATTTGCTTATCAGTCTTTCCTAATCCACTTGTGCATCTTTTCCACTTTATGAGGACACTCGCTGCTGTGTATGAGATTGATGAAGCATTTAGGCCCACACAGCTGAAACCATATCACTTTGCTGTTCAGCTGTTAAAAGAGATACAGTGCTGTGATTTGTTCACTGCCCAATTAAGTAGCAGTTTATTTTGATAGCAGGAGCAATTCTTGTATGCAGAATAATCGTTGGAAGTGTAGTTAAGGTAATTAACAGTGCTGAAATCTTTTTAAGAAGTTATTTGAACTGAACACAAAAATAAATAGCAACATCTGTTGCTCTCAGTAGAGGGAGACAAAGTGGGTTTTGTCCTTATTTCCTCACTGCAATTTCATTACAGTGATTTCATCTTGTTCCTGAGCTGAGCAGTCTTCAGAGGGCACTGACTTTTTGCAAGTGCTTGTACTAGTGTTTTAATCTTTAAACCCCAGCAAAGCAACCTCTGTAATAACAAATGTAGCTAATAGCAGTAAGGTCTTTTTATTCAGTACTTATCTGATTGGCAATTTGGACTGTTCTAAAGGACTTTTCTTTTTAAGCTGATTGATATTTTTTTTCTTTGAATAGATAGAAATGTATTTTCAGAGAAAATTTTTTGAAGTTCTCTGTTTTAGAATAAGATTATTATTCTACTGAAATAGGAAAAGCAAGATATAACAGAAAGCATAAGAAAGAAATATATTACAACTTCATCATGTATTAATTTTAAATATAAAGAGTTTCTGAAGAGTTTGAAAATCACTTAAAAATTTACTTTAAGAATTGTTTTCTAAATCAACAGAAACCATCCTTATTTTTAATTCATTCACAGGTATTACTGCCTTGTTGGAGTATTTATGAGAAACTAATCCCCTTTCATTGCTTTGTGTCAAGTATTCTGCTTCCATACTCATACCTTTTGTTGCTTGAAAAGGTCAGGGTTAAGTCACATCTCATAATAATATCTGATGTGCAAGTGGATCTTGAAAGGTCTCTTCCCACACAATATGGAAGAAAGGATGACTATTAAATGCTCTAATTACAATTTTTTCTTAGTCTATTATTCGTTTTAAATCTCTTTATATCTACTTAGAAATTATATTTTTTTTTTCTTGAAATCTTACGTAAAAGACTTGCATGGAGATTAGGGGTGAAAACAGCTTTTATTTAATTGGCAAGGCACTTAACGTGCATTGAGAGCAGCCCTTGGCTGCTAGTGCTGCCTCAGGGCTTCAGCGCTTCTTGAAACCCTGACATCTTCCTGTAGGCCGTGGTCCTTGGGTGGTGAGTCCACCGAGCCACAGCGCATACTCCAGATGATCCTCGGAGTTTTCTGACTGCATCTGGTCTGTTTCCAGTGGAATGCTTTTCAGAAACACAGTGCTGCAGCTGTTTCCCAAGCCACCTCCAAGTTAGTGACTCAGAAAAAAACAGACTTAGTTTTAAGATCATGACACTTTCTGTAAGTCTGATATAATAGTGAAAGTAGTTCCATGGAATAGACCACTTTCCCCAGAATAACTTCACAGTTTGATAATGTACTATGAAGATCTGAAAGCCTTTATTAATTATAATCTTGAAACAGTAGTGTTTGAGAAATAAGACATCCAATTATAGAAATACTGTAACATCAGATCATTCCTTTGAGTGCTGCTTTGTCACTCCATGATACAGAAAGTAAATCACTGTTTTGAGCACTAGTGATAGGACCTCTGCCCCCTCTTGTCATTTTTTTACACCCAGTTATTATGTTTAACTTAGGTTGTTTGCATTTCTCAGAGGAATTGTTCTTTTCCTGGTATCTAACAGAAAACTTCTGGTGAACAGGGTACGGGTCCTGATCAGGACTCTGTCTGTGACAGTAGTGTCAAATAATTAGAAAGATAAGTATCTTCCCTTTTCAGAAGGTCTACAATTGCTTGGTTAAAAACAACTTTGTATTTTTTTGGTCCTTGGAAGATTGGCTTGATATATTAATATGTTGGAATTCAAGCAAATTTTGTGTTGGACCTTTATCAGGCTGTAATATAAGTTACTCTAATGTATTTTATTCACGAGGATTGATCAGCTATAGGAAACAGAAGTCAGAAAAAACCTGTTGTTTTGTTTTTGGTTTGGGTTTGATTTTTTAAAAAATCTAGTGCTAAAAATTAATTTTAAAATCTTTTAAATTTATTTTGTGCTAAAAATTGACTGTTAGTTTTGTGCTAAGATAGTGAAGAATAAAAGTACAACCTCAGCTCTGATCCTGGCTTCTCATTTTTCTAATAGTCCTATGGTGTTGCCTTAAAATTGATGATATATCATAATGGTTACAATACAGGTATATACTAAGGAGTAAAAAACTTAATTTCCAACACCACACCTTGTACATAGAAGCTATAATAAATACATAATTCCCTTGTCCTACTTTGATTTAAATTGACAACCTTCTCTTTCCTTCTTTCAGAAAGAATACTGAAAAATTAATGAATTACAGATGCATATGAGTATAACAATTTATGTGGTGTAGGAATTTTTTCTTCAATTCCTGCATTAGGTAGGGAAACTTATTTTAACTTTTGCTGCATTGATTGTAAAAGATAGTCATCTCTTAGATTCATCTGAAGGTAAATATTTTCTGTCATCAGCCTTTAGAAAGTAATCTTAATTTTCAGTAAATGGTATTTTAAGAGGCACTCTCATATGTAGATGAAAGAACATACCCAGTAAGTTTTCTGTATTCCTATTATTATTTATCAAAGTCTAAAATACATAAAGTATTGTGAAAAATTCAGGTTTTAGACTTTTTTTCTGATGTAGTTTAAATTTGGTAGAATAAAACCTCAACTTGTGATTCAAATTGAAGAGAGGTACAAGACAACTGCATGAGAGGATCAAAGGGAGGAGCTGAAAATTAGAATTATATTTTTAACATTTTTTTTTCCTCCTGTTCTCTGAGATCAGTTCAGTTTCTATGCCACTCATCCATACTGCCAGTAGGGAGAAGGGATAAGACTGATCCCCTGCTGGAAAATACAGGAGTCCTTTCACCTAGTTATATTCATTTGTCTTATTCGCCCTTTGAATGTTAGATAAGAGGAATAAAATCAGTTTGTTTCCTGCTATCCTGTGCACAGCCAGAATGGCATCACTAAGGGCAAGTCCTGCCTGACCAATCTAGTGGCCTTGATGGAGTGACTCTGTCAGTGGACAAGGGAAGGGTTACAGATGCCATTTATCTGGACTTCCATAAAGCCTTTGACACAGTCCCCCACAACATCATTTTGTCCAAACTGGGAAGAGATGGATTGGATGAGTGGACTATTGAGGTGACCTGATTGCAGCTTTCCAGCACCTGAAGGGAGCCTACAAGAAAGATGGAGATGGACTATTTTCAAGCGCATGTAGTGACAGGACAAGAGGGAATGGCTTCAGACTGAAAGAGAGTTGGTTTAGCTTAAATATTAGCAAAAAGTTCTCTACTGTGTGGGTGGTGAGACACTGGAAAAGGCTTCCCAGAGAAGTTGTGGATGCCACATAACCTGGAAATATTTAAGGCTTGGTTGGATGGAGCTCTGAGCAATCTGGTCTAGTGGAAGGTCTCACTACCCATGTCAGATTGGAACTAGATGATATCTAAGGTCCCTTCCAAACCCGGCTATGATTAAATGAGTCTGTGACTCTTTGTTGGCTATACATACATAGAGCAGCTTGCTGAGTTCAGTGCCATCATGTAGAGTGACCATCCCTCCCTCATATGCCAGTGGGGGAACATGTGACACATTCTGGATTCAGCTGGCCCTGTGCTTGTGGAGGCAAAGGCAGACATCTGTCCTCAAAGGAGAACTCAAAGCACAACACTTTCAAAACCCTCCAGTATTCTCTCTAAGACTGTCAGTAAATTGAGACCAAAAAGGAACACCCTATTTTGAATGGCTGGAGGGAGATGGGAATTTTTCTTCAATTTCTTCTCTAATTCTCCATCTGACTCCACAGGGAGAAAACATTTTAAAAACTTTCTTTATGCTGTTAAGGTGGGAGGTCTATTGCTGGTTTGCCCCCTGAGACCTCAAATTAGTTTTGATTCTTGTCAAACTATGTGTCATAGCTCTCCCAGTAACAAAAATGTCCATCTCGTTGAGCAGGAACTGGTAAGATGTTCTGACAGCTCTTCTGACTAGGAAGAATCCAGCTCAGGATAGTGGTCAGAATCTCACATCAACCAGAACCGCCTCTATCCCTCCCTTAGAGCTGAAAGAGAAAACACTGACAGATCATCTTTTGACCATGAAGGACTGATTTTTCCTGCCAGATCATCATTTTTATGTTGCTATCATTTCTACTGACTTCAGAATGCCTCAAGTATTAACATTCTTTTGGGGTTTTAGAGTAAGCCTTCATATCTGAACATCTCTAGGGTGTAGTTATTTGATAGGGTCATTCAAGTCCAATAAATAGGCATAAATCCATCAATCTTGGTTTTATTTGATTTAGTCTATAACATGTAGAGAAAAAAAAAGATAGTATGTAAGTAGAGTAACATTCTTTACCTGGTAGGTAGAAAAGTAGCTGTAGCTGTACAGAAGTAGCTGTAGCTGTAGCTAGCTTGTAGGGAAAAATAAAAGTATTTCTCACGTAACACTTACTGCACCTTTTTTCTTAAAAGCATTGATATCTGAATGTTAATCTCTTTGAATAACAAGCAACTTAGATATAATAATATAGATATAGTTCTGCCATCAACACATTTACCTGAAATGCATTTGGACAGTCATAATCCTCTGAGGAAATTCATAAAGTCATGAAAAAAAGACAAACCTTTACTTTGCTTTGACTTCTGAATCATGCCTCGAAGGTTGTGGCCTGTTCTTAGCCTACATTACTGGTAGAATTAGCTGGAAAAATGATCACTGGTTAACATATGCAGACAGAAACTGCCAGCTAGAAATGATGAGTGTCTAGAAATGGCTTACTTCCTTCAAATGAACAGCATTCCATATTTCCTGTCTTCAAGGTGAGCAGTGTGCTGGCAAAGCACAGAGGATGGGAATGAGAACTGGAGCAGGAAGCCAAGTTCTGCATAAAATTCAAATCAGTAGTGGCTGCCTCTCAGGGGCTTTTATGGGAGACAGCGGTTCACTGCTGTCAACTCCCCCGTGTCTCCTGGGATCTGCCAACTTTCATCTCCAGGATTAGGAGATGGAAAGCTGCTACTCCTGCTGAGATGAGATTTCAGTATGAGAGGTGAGCCAGGAGTCCTGTACAGAAACAAGGTACTGCTGATCAGCTGATGGATGTCAGCTGGCAGTCAGCACCAGCAATAACTCAGTGGGAACAGCGTATTGAATCAACTTCCTTTAAATGCTCTGAGAGGAACAGTACTTTTCTCAAAGTTATGCTATGTCTGTTTGAAAAGAAAGCAAAGGAACAGTAAACAGAGGGATTACCTTCTCCAAGCTATCTTCAAATGTATTTAATTTTCACACCTGGAAAGCACAGTTGAAGGCTGTAGCTCTCAGTAGCAGTCTTTTGCCAAGGAGCTCTGGAATATCGAATGTCTCCTTAATGTACCAGACATGCTGCAGGGAGAAAATTGGTTGCCTACAGATTGGCATGACTTCTGACTCATACTCCACAATTGCTTTTCTCTCCTGGCTGAGTGTGTTTGAAGTGTGGGGAAATAGATTGACCCTGGAATGGAGGTAGTGTAGTGCAAGACAGTCACAGCAACAGAATGTCTCCCCACCACCCCATTTAGCTTCGAGGGTTTCCTGCTTGTTCCCAGGCTCATGAGTGCTGCTGTCAGGAGGCAAAGAGATGATAAAAGGCACGCACTCGAGTTATGTCCCAGCATGGGCCATTTCTTGTTGTTCTCCAGGTGGTCAAACACAGAGAGTGGCAGCTGGTCAGTTCTCTTACTCTTTGTCATGGTATGTCTCCTTCTCTCACTCTATGCAGTTGCTTACTCTTCCTTTTCTAAGATATTTCATAAAAAGAAATAAAAATTTCTGTACTTTGAATCTATCTCTTTCTTATAAAGTTTCTTGCTTAAATCTTTAACTGAATAGGTTTCCTTCTAAAGGCATTTGATTTCTAACTGATTAGCCTTTAGAAGGTATAATTGGTTGGACAAGATTCTGCTCCCTTCCCATGGACTTTTTTTTAGCGATTCTTTGTAACCAGTTTCACTTGTTATTTCAGAACTGGCTATTTGCTTCTGTCTCAAAACAAAAGTCCAAAGAAGTGCTGTGATCTTTGAATTCACATCTGGCTGAAATCTGTCTTTGGAAGTTTATTATCAGTATGAGGTTTGTAGCCAGGTTATTATATGTAAGAGTTCATTTTTGCAGTTAATACATAGGGTAATAAATGAAAAATAACATAATGAAAAAATTAGTTAAAGGTTTGGTTAAAAACAAAAAGAGACAACTTAAAATCTCAAAACTATTATAGAAGTTCAAACTCAAGGTTCTTCCTTAAAACACAGTATCTAGAGAAAGTCATACCAGAATAGTAACAGCCTATGCCATTTGTCTATCCAGTGATAAACAGATGTTAATATTAAGACTGAATAATTTAGATAGAGAGATTCTGAAAATGCTTATGCCTTTTAGGTTCAGAAGCCCTCCTAAAAGGCTTGGAGATCATTAATATTCCTAAACTATTTTAGTACCTTTTAAAATTTTCTCAATTTTAAGCAGTCTTTGCATTACTAGTCTGACAGGTTTAATTCTGGAAGCAGATTTATATGTTCTTTAGTGACCTTCTGCCCAAGGGCCATCATTTATATATATTTCTCTTTATTCCCTAATTGATGCAAAAGCTTTTAGTTTTCAGTAAAAATGGGGGGAATACCTGTCACCTCTGACCCACTGCTTCTCTAAAAGGCAGGAAGTGAGGACAAAGCCAGAGGACCCAGTGGCTTGCTTTGGTCAGAAGAAGGAATAAGGATATGGATGAAGCTGGGAATGCCCTTCCATTCACTGACACTGCCTAATAAAAAGGTGGCACATGTTGCATTTCCCAGCACTGGCAGGATTCAGTTTTGGTACTTAATTTCCTTCAGATTATCTTCAGATAGTATGACTAATAAGTTTTCTATATTCATGATCCTTTTTAATGAAGTTTCTTTCAGGTTGGTTTCTGTTGCTGGTTTGATTGTAAACAGTTTACAGCAAGCTGTTTATCTAAGCGTGTCTTATTATTAAGTCTCTTTATTAACATGTGCCATGCAATGCAGATATGCTGATTTAATGTGTAGTGCTTATAAGTATGCTAACTCACATGGCATTGTCATGACTCAATGTCTATAAATAAATATCTCAAATGGATATTGTAAATTAATATTTGAATTAATGCATTCTAAGTGAGCAGAAACCACCAACTGATTTAAGGTGAAAAATGTCTTTTGAAATGACTCTTTGAAATTCAAAACTTGCACTATATCTTTTTTTGATCTAGAAAAAGCATCAAAAAGCAGATCAGTAGATGTAGAGGGAAGAGTAGGAATGGAAGGGAATGACTGTGTCTGCTGCCACTATTATCCAAAGGAAAGTAATTTTTTTTTTTAATAAGATGAAGTAAATTCAGAAGCTTAAATAAAGCTTAAGTAATTGCCTCTAGAATGTGCTCTGTTTATGGATATATCTGGTCTCTATTCCCAACATGTAGATAAATGAGTGACTAGTATTTATAAGGGTCTAAATTTTTCAGCAATTTTTAAATACAATGAAACTTGTTCTAAATGTCCTCTAACATGACAAAAATGAGTTGGTGTACCAAGAGAGTTCTTGTACAAAATATTTTAAAAGCACTTGGAAGAAGAACTAGCGTTCCTAGGTTTTCTACTGTGTGGGAGTATCTTCTGTAATTTGTTTTACTGACACATTCATGAAGGTTTGCCGCTGCCACGCTTAGGTCCGGCTTGGCTCGCAGCCACGCGGGATCCGATGCCCGCGTGAACCAGCAACTGATGGATTTAAGGTAACTGAGGTTTGCATGCCTCAGTTTCCCTGTTCAGCCCAAAAGCCATTCACAGCAAGCAGTTCTTAGCTGTTTATCAAGCCAGCAGCAAAGGCAAAGAGGAAAGAGTTGGAAACTCTGTTAGCTGCATTCCAAGTTTATTTTCTCCTGCCCTCGGGGGGGCAGAGAGGCAGTTACTTGAAGGGGAGCAGAACAGAGAGACCCCGGTTTGCTCTCTGGCAGTCAGTTTTAAGGTATTACATGGTGAGGTAGAGATAACAGAATTAACCAATCAGAAAGGGAAGATACATGATAATAAACCAATAAAGACATCTCAGGGGAGGAACAAAATCAAACTAACAAATAACAAAACAGCTGGAGGGAATTTCAAACCACGCTGGCCTGTTACAGGACTTGAAACTTCTGTGATAAGAAAGCAGACGTGGTGTGAGTGACATGCAAGGGATGTGTATTGCTAAGCTGCAGATTCTGCCTTTTGTCTGCCTTCAGGGGCAGGGTCCTGCGAGGGATAATCAATCCATCTGGATTCACCTGCATCAAACATAGGCTGCACCCTAGCAACAAAGGTTGGGAAACAGAGCAGTGCAAATGGCTGCTTTAGATATGATGCACAAAACAATTTTAAGGAAGAATCTGGAATAATGGAGGCGAACCGAATGTTTTCATAATGGGAAAGCCTAAGAAAGTACCACTCTCTTATTTATTCATTGATGAAGAAAATAATTGTCAGTCTGTGAATACTTCAAAATATATGTAACTGTATGCAAAAGTTAGCACATGAAAGGGAAAGGCTACTGTGGATAAATTAGAAAAAAATTTCATTATTCTAGTATCATTAGAAGTGAAAGTGTTAGTACAAAAAGTTACCACAGGATCACTTTTTTTCCATTAATTATACAGAAATAAAGTTGAAGTTATTAATCCAATCCTAAATTCTTTAAACAGAGATTTTATCTTCTGTGGAACACTTTTAAATAACTGATTTAGGAAAAGGTATTCATATTTTAAAAAAAAATAGACCATTTTTTTACATATTGTTTATGAAAATGATGATCACAATTAGATGATCACAATTCATCAGAAAATCAAATATCAGTTTTTCTACGCAAGCTTCATTATTGGGACAGATATTTTTCTTTTTTTTTTTTCTGTACTTTACTCAGAGGAAGAGGTAATGTTTTGTTGTAAGTCACACACACACAAAAGCAGCTGTTTTTTTCTTATTGAAAATCAATATGAAATTCTGTCTACTTTTAAGCTACTGTCTACAGTACATAGCCCTACTACATACATAGCCCTATTTTTATGGTTCTGTGGTCAGCATAATAGTGACTCACAGAATAGTCACTGTGCCTGATGTTGATAATAAGCAAACAGTGTCCAGAGTATTTAATGTTTGCAGGGACGAGACCCTTGTATTATAAATTGATTTGGATTTGCAGTACATATTCCATAAGAACAGGTCAGGAAAGAATATTTGATTTCGTTTTTTTCCAGCAAATAATTCTTGTTGTTTTTAGGAGTCTCTTACAGTCAAGAAAAACAAAGCTATACTAGGAGAGAATTCATTAAATTTTATCATTGCATAACTGATTGTGAGCTCTACCAGTAAAATGTCTCCAAGTAAACTGAAGGACAATTATTTTTCCCATGCTTTCTCTCTTAACCTTCTGGTTCATCATGTAAAAGATGTTTGTGTATCTCTGTGTGTATCTTGCCCAACACAACCAAACGTTCATTATTTCTGTGTTAATAATAGTATAATCAAAACATGCCAACTATTTTTCCTAGCTCAGTTTTCCTACACTGCCAAGCATAAGGTGTAAGGCATGGGGGCATTTCACCACCTGAAGCATATATCTTCTGGATGAAGTTCAGATGTCAACATGGCTCTGTAGCAAATACGGCAGCTTTATGGATTTTTAGGGGTTGATACTACACTGTCTCCAAACTTTTGTAAATACTAAAAGTTAATGCTGTCTGTGGACATTGGAGATACAAGTTCTCCACTGAGACTGGCACAGTCTTAAAGATGTGATTGTAGCTTGGACAAATAAGGCCACATAAAATAATGCCAAGAGGATAATTGTGTGGTCCACATTTGTTCTATTTTTTGATGCGTCATCAGACGATTCCAATATTCCTCAAAGCAAAATAAATGTGTTTGTATGTCTGCACCATCCAGCATGTCATGATCAGTCACTGATGAATGTTCATCAGGAGTTTTCCTTTAATTCCTCTCCTGAGTATACTGAGCATGGAGAACCACAGCAACTTTCAGAAGTGTGTTTGCAATGACTGCTGTGATCAACCAATTATAAATTAACTAACTTCTTTGTTCTTTTTCTGGCAACATCACTTGTTTTTTTGGTTTTTTTTGGTTTTTTATCCAGTTAGAGATACACCGAATAATGTCCTCTGAAAAAAAATTTTCATGACTTGAACTCTTAAAAAATTACCCCATCCCCTACGTAATCAAGATCTTGTCAGTCCACTTGTTTAAAGAAACTTGAGCTGCCATCTTGCACATCCAAAGTGTCATTACTGGGTACATCTGGTGGATTTTGGAATGAGGTATTCTCAGCTTTTGGTAATTAATGAACTGCACAATAGGTTGTGACTTATCTTAGATGCGAAACAAGGAAAATTCTTATTCCAGAGAAATGTAAAATGCATGGGAACTGGGGTCTACTGTCTCTCCAGCTACTCCCACAGTCATATGACAGGGTTTTCACTCTTCATGATGTTGAAAAGAAAGATGGAGAACAGGCAAAAAGAAAGATATTCTAGCCTAGCTTTGGCTGCTTTGATTTCTAGTGACTGAACTACAGTCCTTTAGTTGCTGAAAATACTTGAAGCATGGTAAGAAAATCTGGAGTTCCACAAGGCAAAGATAGCATATAAATACTAAAGATAGCAGATGTAAATACTTTTGGTTTGGGGGAGAGGTGGGTTCAGGTTCTCTCCGGTAAGGAAGATCTACCCTAAGTCACCAAATCCTATCTGGCTTTTCCACTGAGTGTCCAATCTTTTGACCAATTAAGGTGACTCACTCAGATTGCTGCCTTCCCCTCTAAGTGCTTTCATTCTTTTGCTTTTTCACATAATCTATGACTTTAATATATCATTCAATTAAATGTCTGTTTGCTTGTTTGCTTTTCCTTTCCACTACTAGTATAAATAAGTACATTGTGAGAGAAATAAAACTTACTTTTAATTATTTTGAGCGTGACAGCTTTTATGTGTGCCACTCTTTTTATTAGCTGGGAATTACACTTACGGTGATGTAAAAATAAGAGCAACTGGATGGGACAAATAAATCATTTTGACATTTATATACCTTCCATATATTAAATATATATGGAATTTCACACAATGGAAGCAGGAATGAAAAATTATCAGGAAAATAGTTATGGTACATAAAATAATACTTCTCCTTTTTTTTCATTTTTCTAGAGTTGGTTAAGAAGGCTTGAAAGGGTTCTGTAAATGCTTCTTTTGTTAAAAGACATTGTAAATTATTCCAGCTTTGAGAAAAAATGTCTTGTCAATCTCTTCTTTTGTGTTCTTTCCCTCTGCTTCCATTACCCACTTCAAGGCTTTTACTTTCCCTGCTAGGGAAAGTGCCCAGAAGCCAAGGTAGTAAAGCAGGGATACTTAGTTCTGCTTCTAGCATAGTGTCAATGGCTGCTCTGGGAACCAGACGTTTCTGATACTCTGTAATGGTTATGTTCCAAATGGCTTATGTGTCATCATGTCATCGACTTCATGTCAAAGAGGTATGCTTCAAAACAGGAACTGAGACTGAGCACACCAGTTTGCAGTGACAGGCAAATAAGCAGAAAAATAATATCTTAGTTATCTGCTTTCTTTTCTGCCTTTCCATTTCATGATTTTTAGTCAAAATACGTGTGTATCTTACCTTTGACAGGATTGTATACTGCTGTGCAAAATACCACCTATTTAGCAATTTATACCTTTGTGACTCACAGTGGAAATATTGTTATGTGTGAAAAGAAATAAAGCATTATGAAAGAAATGAAATATGGTGTTACTTTGGGTTTCTTCAAATTACAGATTTTTTTAGGTTGTTTTTAAAAATCTATGATTTTAAAAGCTTGAAAGTAATATTCTTATATAGCTTTCTGTAACTTTGGATTATATATACTACAGTGAATATATATTAATTGTTATGTTTCTTCATAGATATTTCATTGATCACAACACAGAAGAAGATAGGTATTTCACCATTGATGCTAGTACTGGGACCATTAAGACTGCCAAGATCTTTGACAGAGAGGAGACACCTTGGTACAACATCACAGTGGCTGCTTCTGAGATAGGTAAATAATTTATTTGGCACATAGTATTAAAAATAAAAATTAGAAAGGAAAATAAATCACTTTCACATTTTAAGAAAGACTACCTTAATATGTTATGTTCCTTTAAACACCAGTGGGTTTTTAGCTAGTCTGCATAAAGGAGAGTTTCCCGTGGGTGTGTGAATACTCTAACTCCACAGAACAATGAAACAAAATGCCGCATGCCTATGTGATTCCACCTGTGTAAATTTGCCACATTTCTCATGGGGCAGAAGGCTGCCAATTTACCCAGAAACATTTCTAAGCATTCAGTGTCCTCAAATCAACAGCTTGTCCCATTTGTGTTTCATAGTTCATATGTCTTAGAAGTTAAGACAATATAGCACTGTCTGAGAAATTCATCTTTCCTTCTTGTATCTATGTCAACTATTTTAACGAATTGGATGCTAAATTTATGGCCATCTTTATTTATACTACACAGATTCCTAGCAGTTCCTGATTATGTCTCTGGTCTTTTAATAGGCAAATTGCCAGATAAAGATACAATAAATACCTCTGCATTTGAAAGTCCTCTACTTTTGATGAATTTCCAGTGCCTCAGATAAGCCCTGCAATGATCAAAAAACATCTGGCTGAGTAGTCTGAGACAAGTATTTCTACTTGAGGCAAGAACAGTTTAAAGAACTTTTCAGTTAACCTTTTTATTACAGGGTCTTTATTTTTCCACAAAGTTTTAAATTTAAAAAACTCAACAAAGCAAATGAAGAAAGAAAAAAATCCCATCTTGGATTGATAGATCCATCCTCTTAAGCACTACTCATGATACCGTCTTTCAGTGGCAGTGATTTTGATCAAAACTGTGAAATACTTTTATTTCATTTATATATATATAAATGAAAATACATTTATAAATGTATATTCCTTTTACTTCTTTTTTTGTTTCTTTTTTTATGACAAAACACAGGTTTTACCATAACAGGTACCACTGACATTATTGAGCCTGGTCTGCTTTCATCTGTTTCATCTCTAGGTTAAAACTCAATCTGTTCTGCCACTGCATCACTAGTACATGCTACTAAATAAACTGCATGACAATATTTCATATGTATAACAAATTGTTTCTTATTATTGTACCTGCATTCACAACTAAACTGACATTTTGAGCTGAGTATTTTTCTATAACAAATAATAGGATCTACAGTTATGATTAGCTCTTTGATAAAGTAAACACTAACATTCCTTTGTGCTTGACAGTGTTTTCATATATAGAAAGTCCTATTTCAATGCATCATGAAATAAAATATAATTAAAGCCTAATCATAAGCAGGTGCATATTGTTAATTTGAAAAAAGATTTAAAAGCTACATTGGGACACTGAAGAAAGGAGTAGTCATGAGTCTTTTTTTGGAAACCATTGAAATGTAATTATTTTCTAGAAAGATATCTCAATAGCATAACACTTAAACATAACATTCTACACATTATTTGTTTCACATAATCAAAAGAGTTCTGATACATGTATCATGCTGAGAATAGCATGGAGAAGGAGGATTATGTTTATAACTAAAACAAAATTGAATGAATAATAAAAATGATACCCTTTTTTTCTTTTCTAAACACTCTGCTTAGAATTTTCTATTTCAGGTGCAATTTGTTACAGGAAAACAGAGATCTGATTTTTTGTCCCTTGCACTGTCTTTGCTACTGTTAAAGCTGGGGTTGGAAAAATTAGTAAATCTATAGTTTCAGTTGGAAAAGCAATTCGGTTATGAAAAAAGGAAGAGAGAGTAGTGAAGAAGAGGTGGATGACAGACAGACTGACAGGCAGCCTAAATGACAGACAGCCTTTCCTTGTGTCTACTTCCTCAGCCATTTTCTTATCTATAGTAATCTGGAAATTACAACGCTGTTGTTCTCATCCAAATCCATTGCGAACTTAACTGAATTTATGGTGGAGCAAGGAGCATATGCTGTGTATGGCCAAAGCTCGCTCTTTATGTGCTATCTATCCCATATATACAGTCTTTTATGGCTTTTGCTTTCGAGTTCAAGCACAAGGTATTGCAGAACTAAGACAAAAGCTGAAATACAGGTCAAAGACTATGACCAAAGAGTTATTTAGCTGTGGGAGTGGGATTCTTCAAATTTATCTGACATAGTAGAAGGCATTTGCAGTTTCTGACACCATTTGCTTAGCCAAGAACACAGCAGAACCTGCAAGGCCCATAAAGACTGTACTTCAACAAGAGGTGCTCTGCAGCTATAAAGTGTTGGTTATAGTTGGTTTCTTGAAGTGTTTTCCTCTCTTGACCTTCTGCTACATCTCCTGTTATTAAATCTCCCTGTGATAGAATTCAGTTTCTACCTATCATCCTTTTGGCCATTATTTGTAACTGGGATTATTTTACATAAATGGTATTTAGAATCAACATTATATTTCTACCCCCAAATGTATGATATCTTCACACTCCAGCCTTATTCTTTCTGAACCTTTCATAAGGCATTTACTTCCACTTTTCATCTCAGTATGTGATATATACACTCTGCATTGGTCAAATGTCTTCTCTGAAATCAGAGGAAGTCCTACCACTTTGCTCTGTGGGAGTAATGCTGATGTAATAATCAGTGGGATTTTTCTGTTTATGCCGTTACTTCTTAAAGCACAGCATTACTGTAAGAATGGATGGTCAATCCTTTTCTTTCTTTAACATTCATTGCTCTCAAACACCAGCATACAATGAGGAGAAGTGGAATTTTTGTGTCCAGAAGCATCTACTTTGATTGTTTCTGTACTGGTGCTTCCTGAAATCTCTTTGTGGTATTAGGGAATAAAACGATAAAATAATACTATAGTTTATGTTCAAGATTCTAGAGACTCAATCTGGGGCAGGGGAAGGAATAGTAGGAGATAATAGTAGGAGTAATATTTTAAAATACAGTTTCACATAGAATTATTAGCATTTAATTGACTTCTTAGAATTCTTTGAAAAATTTTACAAAAGTCTATTTGAAAGAGGGATAAGATAGAATTTGCTTGGCTCTAGCAAAGGTTTTTGAACAAGTCTTTGTCAAGAGTAATTAGAATAGGAAAATACAGAGTAAGTGCACAATGTTTTATAACAGGTGAAAGTGATTTAGAGGAAAGAAATATAGTCATAGTAATACAGAAAATACAGTCTGTCCCTTTGGAAGTGGAAAAAGTTAAGGCTGAGCTATTTTAAGGAGTAGTGTAGAATCTGTCAATTAGAATTCATTCTAATGATAGCACTCAATGATAGAAAGTGGTTCAAATTCCAAAATTACCTGTCTAGATGGTAAGAATTAAGGAAGATTGAGAGAGATTCATGTAAGAACAAGACACATAGAAGAACAGTCTAGATAAATTAAGGGTGAAGTGGATTGAAAATTGTCTGAAATGGCACCTTCAAAGGGCTGTAACCAGCAGCCCAAAGTGTAGCTGGAATCCAGTCACTATCAGGTACTCCCAGTGGTTGATACAGGATACAATACTCTTCAATCTCTTCATTAATGACCTGGTTGGTGGAACAGAGTGCACTCTCAGCCAGTTTGCAAATGACACAAAACTGGAGTAATGGCTGACACATCAGACTGTCATGGTGACAACCAGAAGGATCTCAACAGGCTGAAGAAGGGGGTGAACAGGAAATCTTGGGAAGAGAGATTTAATAACAGGAAATGCGAAGTCCAGAACTTGGAGAGGAATAATCCTATGCACCAGTTCACATGGAGGACCAACTGGCAGGTGGGCAGCTTTTGAAGGAAGGATGTGGAAATCCTGGTGGATGAAAGCTGAATATGAGCCAGTGATGTACCCTTGTGGCAAAGGAGGCCAATGCCATTCTGCACTGTGTGAGAAAGCGTGTTGTCAGCAGGCTGAGAGAGGTGATCCTTCCCCTCTGTACAGCCCTGGTGAGGCCAGACGAGGAATGCTGCCAGATCTGAGCTCCCCAGTACAAAAGAGACCTGGACATACTGGACTAAGCCCAATGCAGGGGCATGGAATCAGTAAGGACTGGAGTATGTCTCGTATGAGGAGAGGCTGAAAAGGGTGGGATTGTTCAGCCTGGAGATGCAAAGGCTTAGAAGGAGCTGATCAATGTGTTTAAATAACTGTTAGGGGGAGTCTAAAAGGTGACTAAAGATGACTAGCATGAGGAAAGACTCATCTGAGGACTATCCAGTAAAATAACAGGAGGCAATGTGCGCAAATTGAAATACAGAAAATTCCATTTAAACCAAATAAGAAAATAGGTCTTACTGTGGG
Organism: Dicrurus megarhynchus; assembly: GCA_013399195.1. Classification (NCBI taxonomy): domain Eukaryota; kingdom Metazoa; phylum Chordata; class Aves; order Passeriformes; family Dicruridae; genus Dicrurus; species Dicrurus megarhynchus. The sequence continues at coordinate 396,488 of VXAD01007890.1, read as the reverse complement.
ATTGATCAAAAATTGGGACAGGTCACATTAAGATGTTGTGGATTATCTGTCTTGGAGATATTTAAAAGCCAACTGGACATGGCCCAGACTAATGTACCCTAGTAGATCCAGCTTTGAGCAGAGAAGCTGGACTTGCAGATCTATGGAGTCACCTTCAAAATCAATGATTCTGTAATTTTTTGGTACTGGGAACTCTGTTTTGAGTGTGGAGAAGAAAATAAAAGAAGAAAACAGAGCACAACAGCTTCTAGATATGTTTTTCAGATGATGTTAACATCAAAAGATTACTGGAGTTAATAAAATACTCAACATTTAGATGGATAATAACTGCTTCTAATGAGAAATGTGATTTTTTTGAAAGCAAGATAAGGGCTTATATTTCAAAGGTTTTAAAGGTACTTTCTTCTGGGAAGTTTTCTCATATTTCTCTTACCCAGCTGGTTATCATATCAGTGTGTAGAATGGATTGCTGGGTTTACTAGATAGATCATTAATAGTTTGGGGATGGAATTGTGGTGTTCCCGAGTGTCTCCAAAATGCTCTGCAATTTCTTGAAAATGGAAAATCAGGAAATTTTCCACTATTTGCTTAAAGGACCAACTTGAATAGAATGGATGCAAAAACTTGTGTTTGAAGGGTCAATACAGAGTTCCTAATTTGTAAAGCTGTGGAGAGGCTGTATCGAACAGGAGAGCCGAAATGATGATGTTCCTGCCAGCTTCTGTCAGATCCCCCAGACTGAACAAAAACCTTACAAGAGACAGCAAAAAACCACCACATGAAGAATACTGTATATACAGAGCTTTGATACTGTAATAGATTAGGAATCAAAATACTGAAGAGACATCATTATGCAGTTGACTTTACAGGAAAAAAAACCCGGAAATCTCCAAGGTATTAGACAAAATCAGATATTGGAAGAAAAACCCCAACCAAACAAATATATTTATCTTTGTTTATACATTTTCTGTATTTTATTTGCTATGCATATTCCTTATATGCATATCAGGGGAAAAATACCAAAGTGTTGGGTTAGAGCAGTACTTCATTGACAAAATATGCAATATCCTATGTGCTATGGAAAGGACACTGTGAAAATCCAGTCATTGCAAAAAACTACTCAAAGAAATAAGTTTCAGACATTTTGATAGAGTGACACCAAACCCTGTTCAGAATTAAAATATGTGAAAAGGCATGATAGCTCACAATAATAAAAGTTTAGAACAGTTATTTTACAAGAATTAGAGTACAAAACATTAAAGTGCCTTTTCAATTATAACTTAAGTAGTTTTTTAATAAGTCTTGGTAAAAACAATAACAGAAAGATACAGTTACATAATTCAGAGGAAAACAGTATTCACAGAGAAAAATAATAATTTGCAGCAGTGAAATATAAAATCCCTTGAGATGTTGAAAAGAGAAAGTCCTATAATTACATCAAATAAAGAGATAAAGTGTATTGTTATAGTGAGGTGTGGTTATATCTGTTCTTTGGAATCAGGGATATTGCTACTCATATTACCATCATTAAACAGCAAGTTATGAGAAGAATTTGGCAGCTCTTTTTCACATTATATGGTTGCAGAAAAGACATTACTAAGATTTTGGTAGGATATTAAAATATATTACTCTTGATAGCACTACATGAGGCTTTCATATGGAGAAGGATAACTGAAGCTAGAGGGGAGATATAAAGTATACACAGTATTCCTGTTAATGCTATCAAGAGGCATGCTGATTTATTTTATAAAAAGTGAAATGAAAAGACAAAAATAAACAATTCATTTCCATTTATTTTGAAACACATGAAAGAAATATATGCCATGCCTGAAGGAAGTAAGTCTTTGGAGGAATAGCTTCCTGGCATAGAGCATAAAAAGTAAAGAACAAGATTTTGTGACAATTTATTTTCTCATTTTAAATTTTTCTACATAACCAAGAATAACTCTAGTAGGTTGTGTCAAATAATTAGTTTTTAGAAAGTGTTTCCTTTACAATATCCTTAAAAAGTAATCTAAATCAGAACAAAATGCTGTTGCAGTTTTATAATCTCCTAGCACTTTGTATCTGGTGTACAGCAGGATGATTGTTTAATACCAATGAGTTTGTTGCTAGATTCATGTCTCAGTTTTTCTTTGAAGTGAATTTTTTCTTACAATAAATACAAAATATCCTCATAGTGATTTTCAGTCTCAGTTTTTTCTTCATAGCTAACAATTTTTGTAGCAATAGAGAATAGACTTAAATAATGAAATTCACTACATTTTTTTTTTTTAATATCATTAGAAGGAAATATTGTCTTTTGTATTGTTTTGCTATATTTATTATTATCTCTATAGGTACATTACAGTAACAGAAATAAAATTGTTATCTTAAACCCTGCCTTCACCAAGGAAAAAAATCATGTTCGTTCTTCATCTTTGACCTCACTTGCATTCTGCCTGCTAGCTCAGTTTCAGAAAGAGTTTTGGTATTGGTAACATTTACTTTATTTTTCCAAAAAACAGAATCTGCCACAAATTTTTTTCCCTAAATCTAAAACAGATTAAAGTAGATTGTAAAAACAAAACTACAGACTATATTGGTCATGATGTAGTGACAACCTGGATATCTGCTGTCTTTTTGCTGGTGAGAGCTAGACACAGTACTGGTACCCTGTCCAAACTTACCAATGATACACAGTTTACTTTCAGTCTTGGCAAGCTGCCTACTAAGGCATCACAAAAATATTAATTTATAGCGTCATAGAATCATTAAGGTTGGGAAAGACTTCTAGGATCATTGAATCCAACCATTTAGCCTGGAGAAGAGGAAGCTCAGGGAAGATGTTATTGCTCTCTACCAGTGCCTGAGAGGAGGTTGCAGCAAGGTGGGGGTTGGCCTTTTCTACCAAGTAACAAGTGAGAGGACAAGAGGAAATGGTTAAAGTTTTACCAGGGGACATTTTATCTTGATATTAGGAAAAATTTCTTTATTGACAGGGTGGTCAGGCATTGGAACAAGCTGCCCAGAGAAGTGGTGGAATAACAATTCCTGCATGTGTTCAAAGATCATGTGTAAGAGCATCTGCTGTTCTTTTAAATGCTTATCAATGCAATAAGGAAAGCCTACAAAAAAGGTATTTAAAAAATCCAACAGTTATTGAAAGGCAGTTAGGTCTCCATCCTATTCAAAAAATGATGCTTCTAATTCCAACTTCAACGCTTATTCCCTGTTTATATTGGTTTAGTCATTGGCTTCTAGGCATGCTGGATTTTCTTCTCACGTTTCTTTGGGAAAAGCTATGATTAAGATATTCCTGCATTATCATCTGAAAATGGGTTAGGGTATTGCTCTTCTTAGCTACCAAGTTGGAGCCCCAGAGAAGGGATAGAGTTTGGAATCATATGGCATTTATTTCCCCATTTGAAGCTTTGTGACAGAAATCTCAAAATGGACATTTCCAGCCTCAGAACTGGTATATTTTTTGGTGCTCTGTTCTAATCAGGTAGTCAACACCAACACTGCCTGTGAGAATTTTGCTTGCATTAAGGCAAGAGGGAGTTTCCAGCTTGAAAGCTCTAAATGTTTTCAGTCTAGTGCAGTGCTATGATTATTACTATTGCTTCTGTAGCTGCTGCTGCTATCACTACTACTGTGATCTGAGAGAATTGAGCAGCATCTTCAGCTTTGTGTTCATTGGTGAAAAGTAAAATTTTGCTACAAGAAAAAAATAAAACATTTGCTATCCAACTTCAGACAACATATTTACAAATACCCAGTTCCTTAGAAAAAAACAGACTGGAACATTACACTTATTCCTAGATTCTGCATAATTTTCTCCTTACCAGAAAATTTAGTTTATCACATATACACCATCCTGAATTAAACCCAGTATTTTATGAATATTGCCACTCTCATTTGCATATTGGACATTCTTTCTTCACTTTAGCTTTGTTTCAGTGGTATGTTTTATTCTTCCTAGATCTGTGTTTATTCTTCTAATATGTTAAAACTAATCTTTATTAAAGAAGTGTGATGAGTGCTTTGCTGTTCTCTTTAAAAAGTAACAGTATAGAGAACTAGTTGAATTTCCTAAGTATTGGTTTGTCTTGTAAGGTCTTGGAAAGATGTCAAAATGGGCTTATACAGTAAAACAGTTATGAACGAGTCTACAGTTAGCTACCAGTCTAACTTAAAAAAAAAAGTTGAAAAAAACCAAGAAAATAAAACAAGCAAAAAGCAAATAAACAAACCCACAAAAGATTGTTGATGTCAGGATTTCTATTCTGAAAGCCATTCAGGTAGAGTTTATTTTCATAAAACCTCTGGGTATTTTGTTAGTGTGAAAAGGAAGTCTCAGACATCAGTAACTGTATTAAAAATCTTTCTTCTTAAATGGGGGTTGTAAAGTTTGCCCACAGAAACTAATTGAAGAGAAGATTCAAGGCTTCATGTTGGCTGTTAATTGGGTCTTCTGTAAATTTATAGTGGACTTGCCAATAGAGGACCTGATAAAGAAATTGATTCATTTTACAGATATTTAGTATTCTGGAAAATGAACTCTTTATTCTGGGAAAAGTCTCAAGCATAAGCAAGCAAGTCCCTAGCATAGGTGAATCAGAGCAATGTTTCTGCTTCAGTTACCCCTTAAAAGAGAGGGCATTCACTTTGAAAAATCTGCTCTTGAGGCATAATACTAATAGGACACAGAATATTTTGTAATGCACAGTCCTGAAATGTATGTCAGCACTGATTATCTTAAAACTGGAAATCTGCCAAACTGCTGCAAGAAATTTGTCTAATTAAGAAAAATGTACTATTAGAAGTGCCAGTTATTAGATTGGTTTGGAGATTGCAGGTGAATTGTATTCTTGAAAAAGATTGGAGTTTATGTTAGTTCTCAAAATCAAAACTTAAAAAAAGGAAAAGGAAAAAACCTTGTATTTCCTTCAATTCCTTCTCATTCTCTTCCCCTATTATAAACTGTTCTGTCACCTTGCATGCAAATCTATGTTGTATGCATACTCTTCAAGACTGTTTTGGTAAGTGGTGTTAATACTGTACCAATTAGCATTTTTTAGTGAGTAGCCTGTCAGTATGGAAATTTTCCTGCAAATGTCAGTGATCCCATGGGGTACTGGCTTCCAGAGAGTTACTAATATTACCTTGTGCATTAAGAGCACTTTTGAACTCATGAGGTATTTATAAATTCTTTGTACTGCAAAACAGCTGCAAAAGAAATAAAGGTAAACTTTCTGAATCTCCGTAAACCCTCTATGTAAAACTACTGCAAATCGAGAAAGAGTGCTCTGGGTAGTAGTGACAGGCATACAAGAGGGCACATTCAAGGTGGGGCAAAGAGGTCTGCAACACTGTACTGAAACAAAAGTGTTTAACTGTGTTTAATTTCCTTCCCCAGTAATTATTCCAAGCATGCCAGGCCTACAGAGCAGTCCTTTATCTGTGGTACCCTATGCCCTGTGCTCTCCCTGCTTTTTTGCTCCCTTCCTCTTAAATATATTATGCCCCCTTATACCTTTGAAGATGACCCTGCTTTGAGCTGGAAACTGGACCAGTGACCTCCTTTGAGCTAAGATTTTTCAGTGATCCTATGATTATCTGATAATCCCAACTTCTGTTGCCTTCTTGCTAAAACTCTTCCAGGTTTTCTATAGTATCAATATCTTCAAATTCTTCATTATTGTTTATGAGTCCCCTCCCAAATGGATTTATTCATCTTTAACTCTTTACAGTGATCTCTGCCTTCCAGCTCCTTCCTATGATTTATGTACTCTCTCTTTATGTGCATTGTGCCCTTGCTTTCATTTATACCACTTTCTAGTACATATACCTCACAAATTATATTCAAGAACCTCCCCAACAAAGCCTTAAAACAAAAGTTTCTTTGAGCTGTAGATATCATGTTCTGTAATTGTAATTAGAGGATTTTTGTAATTTAATTGTCTGATTATGTTGACAGAGGAAGTTACCTAAATGAGTTATAAACTATATTTAAGTGAGCAGTAAGAAATTTTAAATCTCTACCGCTTGTGCTGTTCTACACAATCTGTTGACCTACATCCAGGAAAGGAACAAATCTTTTTGTATTAGTACTCATACTGCAAGTGTTCTCCTGGAGAGAAGATTGTTTCCTTCAGAAATAACAGCAAAGGTTCCCTTCTCCCAGATACTTAGTGGAAGTCAAGTGTCATTCTTCCTCACCTTCACTTCATAATATCCCTAGGATTTTAACTTTCCCTAAAGTTTTCCACTAGAGGTGTGGAATAGAAGTAGCAGTAGAAAGCCTCAGTCTTGCTTAAACACAGCTAAGACAGTCCAGTTTGGTCCCTTAGTTCACCTCTTACAAAGATATTCACAGGTTCAGCATAAAGCTGAAAATAACAACCATCAGGGAAAATTTCAGCAAGAAAATGGAATTTGCAAGTCTATAAATGTCTTCTGAGAATGTTCTTTTAACTTCTAATGCTAATGGTAGCTGGAAATAGCATTCCTCTCTTAGTTAATTCTCCCTTTTCTCTTGACTTTTTTATCTCCTTTCTATTCACATGTTATGGCGATGGTTGACTAAGTTCCAAAAGTGAATTAAAATCATCATGTGAACATACACATATTAGTTAAAAAGAAAATGTGAAAAATTTGAGGAAACTTCTAAGACCTGGATGCTTTGGCTAGTATCCCATGTGAAAACCAAGAAGGAGAGATCTCTCCATTTGTCAAATAAAGTCCAACATTTTCAAATAGTCTTTCATTGTGAGTGTACATCACAGGTGGCTTTAAAGCCAAGTATGTGTCTAATCAATGTTTCCAGAATTCTGAGCAGAGATCATTAAAGGTGTGACAAGTATAAGGCATTTTACAAATGACCCTTTATAACAGAAACATGGTAGGGACTCATTAGAAACAAAATAACCATGGTGAATGAAGTTTGAACTACTAATGTTTCTCTCTCTCTTTTTTTTTTTTTTTTTTTTTTTTTTCCTCTTATCTTCTCGTGAACACACACAGGGACATGAACTTTTGAAATGTCAATCTATAATACCCCATTCTTCCATTTCATTGCATTTGAAACATTGACTTTAATGTCTTCTACTGATAGTCTCATTTGGTTGGTGAATGTAAGATAAAGTTTGTCATCTAACTGATTGATACTGGTATGAACTCCAGAAGCCATATATTAGTCAATTATAAAAAGTTTAAATACATAATTCTTTCAACAAAATAAAATTACCTTAGTATGTAGAAGTAAGAACAAGGGTGTTATGGATTGAAAAGAATTGTGGGGGTTTTTTCCATTTTATCATGGAAAGTGTATGCTTGTTGAAAGGATTCTATTTATTGTGCATTTTTGAGGGTGTAATCTTTCTGAGGGTGAGCTCTTATGAAAGTACAGATCACAGCCTAAGGCATGGTTACTTAAACATTGTTTTCTTCCTGCAAAACCAGACTCACTTCTGCTAAACTTCCTTTCTTTTCTTCTGCTAAAGCCACATTCACTAATTACTATGTGAAATACCATAGTAACTTGTGAGAAACCTGAACTCAAGCTTGGGAAAGGTTTATATGTACTTATGCATTCATATTTTATTATTATAGTTGCATTTTATTTTCTAAACTCTTTAAGGAACTGTGAAAAAGAAAAATGCTTTAATTTTTTTTGTATTAGATTTAATTCAATACTGTAATGACACTTTAACATTCATTACCAAGCAATTAATCATTTCTTAGCATACAGTGTGACAGTGTAAGTCCAGCAGCTTCCTCCCACTTCATTTCCAGAATAACTTGTATTTGATATAAGTGACTTCAGACTCATACAATACTTCTCACTCTTTTTAATTGCTATTTTTTCAAAACAGTTAATGAAGCACAACAAACTTCTTTTAGCATGTTGTTACCTAAATTTCTGTAGCTGCATCCAGTTTTCATCTAGTTATTGTTTTAATAAACCACTTTTAAATTGAGGATGACATGCAATATTGAGTATTTCAAAAGGCTTAATACCATCCTGTGTGTTTTACAGACAATCCTAGGCTAGTGAGCCACGTTCCAGTTGGTGTTAGAATCCTGGATGTCAATGACAATCCTCCAGAGCTTGCCACAGATTATGATATAGTCGTCTGTGAAAACACAAAGCCTGGTCAGGTAACTCTCACAGCTATATTTCTCCCAGTGATAACAATTACTTTTTTAATGATACATATGTCAGAAGTTTGGAACATGCCATAATTCTATCTGATTTCATTTTAGCATTTTGCATTTGATTGAAATTTTAATTGTATGAGGCAGAAGCGAGAAAATTTTGGCATTTGTTCAATATCTCTTTCTTGCTGCTGAAAAAAAAAATACTCAAACTATCTTCTGTAAAGACAGGTAAAACTTTAATCCTGTCAGATAAGGGATAGAATTTGACAAGCCACTATCCTGAACAAAGTGAATAAAGCAGATTTAACACCTCTCATCTGAGTGCCACATAGTAGCAATGTTTCAAATACAGCTCACTGAAATGGCTGGTGAGCATGCCTCACATCCTAGGTCTTTGCATGTTGGTTGCCCTTGTGGATGCAGGGTCATTACATGAAAGATCTTGAATGGGTTTTTCACAACTATGGGCTTGGGGAGGGCCAGAACTGAGACTGAATAGCTGAATCATATTCCAGCCACTGCTCCTCTGATTGATGCACTTCATTGCAGTCCAGGGTTTGACAATTTTGACAAGTGCTTTTGCTTTTCTGCATAGATTGAGATTTTACCCACAACACTATGCTTGTTTTGCATTATTGCACAGGTTGTATGTTTTAATTACGAGCTCATATCTTTCCTGAGGAATATATTACTAGTAATAACATCATTTCCATCAAATCCTTGAAAGCAGTGTACACAAATGTGTAGTGACATATTTCTGTTTTAAAGCTGAGGTTATAAAAATGCCATACTTCATCTGACTATAGCCTGATCAAAGTTGTCTTCACTCTAACAGTAGCCAAATGCTGGCACCTAAAGGACAGCACAAGAACATAGCAAGTGTGTATAATACTTACACAAATACTTCCCTGGTATCAGATCATTTTCAGGTCATTTCCTGATCCAAATGTGGTTTGTGTATTTACAATAATCCCTTAATAATAATCTCATATGAACCTGTCTAACTTTTCCTATAACAAACATAAATTTTTGATATCTGCTACCTCATGCACCAAGGAATTTTGCAGTTTAATTGCATTCTTCAAGAAGACCTAACTTTTTTTTTTTAATCTTTCCATACTGTCTTCAATTTATATTCACGAGTTCTCTTGGGAGAGAAAAAGGGAGTGCAGCTGATCCCTATTTATTATCCTTGTGACATGCATAAAATTCTAGCACGTTGTCCCTTGGCTGTCTCTTGTCCAGAATGAGTCAATCCTACTTAACTGGGAAAATCCATGATAAAGCCCTTCCAGACTTTTGATCATTCATCTTTTACTCCTTTAAACTTTCTCCAATTCCTCTCTATTCACCTTGAGATAGAATCAAGATCAAGATGCAGGTATGCAGTGGAACTGAATACCTCTTATTAAATGCTTATTAAAGTAAAAATAATGTTCTGAAAACCTCAAATAAAAGCAGATATAGAATATTAGAATTTTTTAAAAACTAGCATAAAAAAACCTCTTTTAAGAACTAATTGCAATTGCTTTCAACTTTTTCTGGTATTTTTTAAATTATATCATTTAACAATAAATGTTAAATTTTTATAACCAATAATAAAGCATGCAGTGAAGCTATCTCAGAAATGTTCTTTGCTGAAAATATCTCAAAAATGTTCCTTGTAAGTACCTAATATTTCATACCAAAGTTTTAATTCTCCAATTGTAGTTTTAGAAATGATAATTTATAGGTGAGATCTTTAAGGGATACAGTAGCATTTTCTCACTATTTGGGTCAGCCTTGTATTTTTCCCTGAGCTACTGTTGCAAGTGTGAATGACTCGTGACCTTGGCAACACTGCAGTTTAACACCCAAGATTAGTGCTACCATGAGGGACTCTTCAAGCAGTGGTTTAATGCCAAAGGCTGGACCAGCTTGATGTTGTATTCTTCAACTAACAGGACTCCTTTACATATTTGTAATGAGCTGTATTCTGTTTGCATTTCACAACAAGGTTTCAGAAAAATTGTAACACTAAGCAAAATCCAAAACAAAATACAAAAGGTATGTCCCTTTTTCTCAGATGTTACCATCTAGTCTAAGGAAAGAAAAAAGTAAGAAGGTGTTCAACAAATATTAGGGAGGGGCAAATAAACATTGCAGAACAAGACAAGTGTTCCATATGCTAAAAAGTGTTCCCAGCTGGGTGGTTCTGAATCACTGAAAAGACAGTATAACTTAGAGTTATCCATCATCATGTGAGAATGTTTCATAAGATTTATCTCTAAAGAACAAATTCTGTACTGCTGGGGACATCTGCTTGACTTGGGCTTCCAGGTTGCACTGTCCTGTAACATTAATTATTTCTTTCCTCAGCACATCTGTTTTGAAATTACGATGTGTGAGATAAACTAACCAGTAGACTGTCATTGGATGTCTTTTTGTTATTGCTTGTTTGTTATCAGAAGACCCTTCTATGGAGTGAAATCACAGTATCATATAATTGCAGAGCCTCTGTCTCCTTTTTCCCTCCACTGCTCTACTTTTTGCATTAAAAAAAAAAAAAGCTTGAAGTGCTTAATGCTTAAGCCTTAAGCTTAAATGACCAACCCTGAGGCATGTCAAAAAGGAAATGCTTGTGAGGAGACGATAATTTCCATGCTGAAGTGACAGCTTTAGTCGCTTAGTAATCATATAGTTGAGAAGATAGACTAAGTGTCTACCATAGATTCCAAGTGAAGCCTGGTTGATATTATATATTAAAGTAGATAAAGTAGCTGTGATTTGCTCTTAGATGACGTTCAGACTTGGAGAATACTGACTACTCAACATATACTGATTTTGTGAATGACTGCGAAATTTAGCCAATGTAGGAAAATGACATTTTGCCATCTTCCACAAAGGAAATCAATGTTAGCTGGCAAGGAATGCCTCTGCTATGTGTTTGTCATGTGTATATTTGCTTGTTTATTGATTCAGTTCTAAAAAGATTCTGAGTAGAATTTAGCACTGCTCTCTGTCCTCTTCAATTAGTTCTCCTTAGTTCTTGAAATTCTCTTTTCTTGTCATGTCTTGCCTTTAAAAAAATAGCATGACCCTTCGGTTTCATCCTATCAGTGTTGTCAGCTGGGCTTTACTGAAGCTGAGGTTATGTGTCTACATTTTTATTTTAATCAGGCTTTGCAAGGTACATGTTAATGTCTGCTAATAGGCTATTAAGTACTTGGCCAATTAATTAGAAAAGGGTTAATAGTACATTTGGGTGTCAACATGACACATAAGTTTGTTTCTCATCACTGAATGAATGTCTTAGAAATCTTTTCTGAAAATGCGTGAACTTTCTGTTTAAAAACAGGTCTCTAAAAATGCTTTGACCTGTCCTAGTAAACATACAATGTTTATTTTCTGTGTGAAAAAAACATAACGTCCATACCATGTGGTGCTATACTTTTTACATACATTCATGAATTCAGGGAATACTTGAATTTCTGTATGTGGAATGGGGAATATAGACAGTATATTTTGAGTTATAAAGTTTGTCTTAAAACCAAATAATTTTTGTACTAGTCATGTGTCACTGAGGCCTTGATCAAAGGTATTTTTGTTGCAAAATGGCATGCTCTTGAAGAAGCGTTCTGTAAAATGTCACTGAATGTTTTATGTAGCATAGGGCAACAGGATGAAAATTTATCCAGCAGGCTGTCAAATAAAAGCTGAAGCTGCTCAGCAAATTGACTTATATTTCACTGAGAAACAACACAGAGGATTTACAAAAAAATATTTAATAAAATAATATATTTTTCTTATCTGAAGTTTTTACAGATGTGTATGGTGTTTAACAGTATTGTTAATATTTGAATAATAACAGAAGTTGATTCTTTTTGAACATATTCTATCACCCCTTTTTTTGTCTTGATGTGTCACATACCATTTCAATGTTATGACCTAAATATATATAGCTAAGAAAATCTTATATTTCTGGTTTTACATGGTTGTTTCACTAACAGTTGTGCTGCCTTTGCAAAGTTCAGTAGTGAGAAATTAGCTTTTGCCAAAATTTTCAACCAATATTGCCATGACTTTGGTAAAATGATTATAGATATTTCAGATTGTTTCAGATTGATCTTACTCTGCTCCACTTCAGCAAAAAAGCATTATGACAAACTTGTAAAATATTCTTGGAAACCATCATAAGTATTATTAATTGTCTCAGGTGTGTCAATGCAATGTACTTTATTGTATATACTAAGTGGAATAATCACTACGCCCTATTGAGTCGTCATGGCTTAACCCCAGCTGACAACTCATCCCCACGCGGCCACTCGCTCACTCCCCCACCAGTGGGATGGGGAAGAGAATAAGGAAAGTAAAAGTGAGAGAACTTGTGGGTTGAGATAAAGCCAGTGTAATAGTATAGCCAAAGCTGCACGTGCAAGCAAAGAAAAGCAAGGAAATCACCACTTCTCACAGGCAGGCAGGTGTTCAGCCATCTCCAGGAGAGCAGGGCAACATCATGTGTAGCAACATGGACTTTGAAAGACAAACACCATCACTCCAAGCATCCCCTCCTCCATTCTTCTTCCCACAGCTTTATATAGTATGGAAAATCCTTTTGGTCAGTTAGGGTCAGCTGTCCTGGCTGTGTCCCCTCACAACTTTCCCTGCACCCACACCCCCTCGCTGGGGTGGTACATGAAACAGAAAAGACCTTGACACTGTACAAGCCCTGCTCGGCAATGACAGAAACCTCTCTGTATTACCAACACTTTTCCCAGCACAAATCAAAACCACAGCCCCATACCAGCTACTGTGAAGAAAATTGACTCTACCCCAGCCCAAAGCAGGACATGGTTTAAAAATATATGTTTTGCTTCTCTTATGTGAATGGAGGTAAAGAATTTGGTGTCTTTCAGTTTTAAAACAGACCAAACCACCGGAGTCTGCACTGTTTATTTTCCAGGTTCAGTCCAGACAGATTATAGCTGAACACTGAACAGAAAAATTCTTATGAAAAGAGCATTTTCCCTCCCCCTTTTATGCTTCCCTCAGGATATCTATCAGGTCTATGCAGCAGTCTGTGTGGGCTTCACTGCCTATATCACAAGAGGAACTTTTATTGGATTCCACTTTAGCACTTGAGTTTCAAGACCCAGCATGAAACTGAAAGCAGAGGTAGAAGTGCTGTTTGGTCCCACATTCCAAGAGCTTAGATCAATTTTAGTTGAAAGTAAATTTAAAAAAACACCAGGGCTTTCGAAGGCAAAGGTCCTACCTTTCAAAAATACCTCTCTCATACGTGGTTGCTACATCCAGTTCTGTTCCTTTTTGGGCAAACTAAATTAAAGCCAGGAGTGGCTGCTGTTCTTCCTGTTCTGTTCTCTGTCAATTTAAATCTGATTCTTCGCGGGAGTTTTAAGCAGAAATATGGTAATATATACCTGCTATTTTAGTTAATTATTTTTCCTTACCAATATTGCAGTACATCTAATTATCAAGACAGCAAGCAGATGACACTTCACATAGCCCATCCTGGTTCAGCTTCTCTATTGCCTCCATAAAAACAGACATTTAGCTAAAACTGTAATTCAGGAAGTCAGCAGGATGCAATGCAGATAGTGATAATCTCTATACCAGGTCCTGACTCTATCAAAACATCAGAAAGTATAGATCCTTTAGATGCTATTACCTGGCTCTGAAGTGTTGTTCCTAAAATATTTCCTGCTAGAGAAATTGAGTTAATGACCCAGTCATTTCATCTGTTAAATTCAGCAGCAGTCAAGTAGAAAATTAAAATAAGGTAAACTTGAGCATCCTACTGAAGTCAGGTACTATATGGGTCAAGTTCAAATTTCAACAGAGTCACTGTTAATTTTTATTTCAGGTAATTCAGACTATTGCTGCTACTGACAAAGATAACTCTGCAAATGGCGCAAGATTCCATTTTTCTCTTGATGAAGGGCTTTCTTTGAATCCCAACTTTACTCTAAGGAACAATGAAGGTAAATCAAACACATAAATCTCAAAGAAATGGGCTTCTGTTTTTTCTGGAATGTCTCAATTGAACAGAACAATTTCCATGCATTTCCTGACAGAAAGGGAAAACTGTAATATGTCATCGCTGAGCTGTTGGATATCAAGGACATGTGTACACAGTATATTGTAAACTATGAATAATCAGATATTTCATTTTGGATTTATATTCCATTTTATTTTAGCATTTATAATTCATACATTCAGGAATGTTTTTGAAAAGTGGATTAATGAAAAATATCTAAATTTCACCTACTTTTAGGAGAATAGCACTGACTGGGTATTGTCAAGGTTATTTCCAATTATTTCTTAGAGGAGAAAAAAAACTTAAGGGGCATAAAAATTGGAATTCATGCTTACTTTTACAGACACCAAGAGCAGGTCCTTCTGTGGTTCCTGGATGATAGTGTTTTGCTTCATGCCATTTCTAAGAAAGTGTGCCTGAACATTACAATCAGAAATTCATAACAGATAGGCCCAGAAGGAAAACATCTCTCAGAGTCTCTCAACCAAGTGTTTCTGAACATTTCTTGAGTGAAAGAACTGTCTAACCTTTCCAAAACCCAAACCTAAATCAGCCTTGCTCTTGGTCAAGTATTACCTTGTGGTCTCCATTTTGCAACTTGATGAAAATAAGAGCAAATCTTAAATGTTTGTCTAAATTTTCCTCTTGAGATTTGTGCATGTGCATGTTGTGGGGTTTTCTTTGTACGCTTGTGTGGAAGCATGTGGGATTTGCTTTATTTTACAATTACATATTTGTAGTACTGCTGTGGAATGCATTCTGAGATCTTACAGTTCACTAGTCCTCTGTAATGTACTAACTCCATCACTGGTATGTTTGGTACATAAAGTGATATTGAAACAATTCTTTACAGACTTTTTTATCTGTTTGTAAAATCAATCAGGGAAGGAGATTGTATAATCTTCCTAAAGAATCTGTTCCAATGTTTAACTATACTTACAGCAGAAAAAAAACATGCTATTTGCTTGGACTGCATTAATGGATTTCATATTCTATTTCCGAAAGAGATCAATAAGTATATATCAATATTAATAAATAACCATAAAAATTGAGCAGCCAATTCATATACTAAAAATATTCCCTAAGGGAGACTCCAGCCCTTTCCCAGATTAATATATCATCCCACTCAGATTGTGATGGAACTTTATAGCAAAAGCCAGACTGTTGTTCCTGAAATGAAGGAGGTGCACCATTATGTATTTTTGTATTTCAGTCTGTGTTACCAACAAACTCATTTTGTATTGGACTGTAACCTCATGCGAAAGACCACAGGCGTGTTCATTTCAACACAAAATGCTTACATCAAGAAGTGTTTTTGAACAGCTCTACTAAAATTGTGGTTTGTGACAAAGTAGATATAACATATTTAAAACTGGATCTGTATTGTGTGCTCATTACTACATAAGTTATTTAACTACAGAGATTTATAAGAGGCCACAAACTTCTAACAAGCTTTTGATACAGCAATGTCATGCTTTGGATGGAAATATTCAGCTTTGGATAGTTGTTGCTTTCTTGTGACTTGTCACTTGTTGCTTTCTTGTGACTTCCCCAA
Organism: Dicrurus megarhynchus; assembly: GCA_013399195.1. Lineage (NCBI taxonomy): Eukaryota > Metazoa > Chordata > Aves > Passeriformes > Dicruridae > Dicrurus > Dicrurus megarhynchus. Next base: position 380,751 of record VXAD01007890.1, on the reverse strand, counting down.
GATCAACGAGCAGTGACTGAGCAATCAACAGCTGAAACCAGTGTTTGGACAATCTTAGATTGAATTTTATGGGGGGAAGTAGATGAAGGAACTGAAAAAGGTGTCTTTTAAGGTAAAAGCCTATTGTGCATTGTGTTTTTATTTCACCTAAGGAAGTACAAAAGTATGCACTTCCTATAGTATCTTGCATAAAACTTCTCACACATACAGAGACGCCAATAACGCAACTTCCAAGCTGGCCATATAATTAACAAAATAACTGCTTAATTCAAATCATAGCAAGAAATTTATCTTAAAAACAAATGCATAGTCATGATTTTGCTTGGTACAAGATACTTTGAGTGTATTGTTTAAACACTGTTCTTTATTGGGACCTTTTCTGTGTGACACAATCTATACATAAAATATCGGTGAAACACCTATGAAGTATATGCACAATATGCAGTTATCTAGCATTTACAACTATAATATTTCTCATCTATTTCTATGCAGAAACAGATATTCTGTCGCTTTCTATTCTAGGAAATAGCTGAAAGAAGGTGGGCAGAAAAGTCTTTTCTTATGTCTGTGACAAGTCTGCTCTTTTGAAAACTCATGTTTTTGAGCATCAGGTGTTAAAAATAATATGAATGTTCTTAACAGAAGACAGCTGCTGTTTTTACACCTGGATTTCTGAATTCTCTAAAGGCTGGCAGTCTTGGAGGGTTTTATCTGTTTGTTTGTTTGTTATGTTATGTTTTTAAAGAAAAAGCTGACAAAAATTGCCTAAAGAGAATTTTTGATAATGTTTTGCAGAATGATAAAACCCAAATTCTTGATGTCATATAGGAAATGGTAGTCAGTAGTAGCTGTATCTGTCTCTACAAAACTGTATTCCTATTGCAGTCACCTTCTAATCCAGTCATCCTCTCCTTTTATTTCTTCAGGAAAAAGGTTTCATTTCATAAAAATATCAGTAGACATTTTCCTCCCTTTTTTCATGACCAAAACCAACAGAGTTTTGTTCTTTGACCGCAAATAGACTTTTGCGTGGATGTACCCCTACTCATTTATTATCAGTATACTCCAGAGCAGTGCACTGGATCTTCAAATATTTATGCTTGTATCTATGCCCTTTGACTGAAATCTAGAGCTTGTACAAGCATAAGATTCTGGAGTTTGTCACTACCTACCTGTATAGACTGCAGCAATATATAATCCCAGCGTGTGTATGATTCAGGTCAATAATATTCTATACTTCAGCAGACTAAATAGATATTAAAGCCTCAGTCCAGATAATTGATCTGACCAGTTAAGTTTTTATCTCTTGGGCCTGAACTTGTGCATTTTCTAAATTAAAATCTCCACAATATTAAATCTCCATTTGTGGAATATTCACCCTCATAATGCAGAACTTAAAACCTCCTGGGAAATGTAGGTCAGGAAAGAGTCACAGGGCTATACCAAATATACCATCCAGCAAAATTAAGAGTTCCTTGGATCGCCTTCTGGATTCCATTTGTGCTATAATATTCATTTGAAAGAAAAAAAAAGAAAAATACAGAATATTATACTTTTACTCTACTGTATTCTTAAGGTGCAAGAGATTCTTTGTTACTATTTGATTTTTATTACATATTGAAGAAGTACTATTCAGAGTAAAGGCTTACAAGTATGAACAAGAGGACAGACAACAAAATGATGCAGTATCTGTGCTTATGTAAGCAAGGCAGAACAAGAGCTGAAATAGAATTTGTTATACAAAGAAAATGCATTAAGTTGTAATAATTTTCTGCAGCTTTCAAGAGCAAACCCAGAGAAGATTTTTTTTTTTTTATTTTCTTTGTTTGGGAATTGTACTTATGAAGGGCTTTTGATGAAAATAGGGTTGTTTACAATTTATTCTGCCTAGAAAATTGTTATAATTTCTATTGAAACCTGACAAGCTGAGTACTTTTTCAGCTGTGCTTTTATATTGTGGATCAGATTCTACATAACTTATTTTGTTGTTGTCTATGTTCTACTCACTTTCTTTTTTAGGATGCTGTCATAGATAATTTTGTAATCCTTTTTCTAATATCACAAAGTTACACTTTTTGCCTAATCAGAAATATCTGCTTTTGCATATCCCATTAAAAGATTCCTGGAGCACTATGAGGCTAAAACCGTCCTCTGTTGGGAAATCAGAATAAAGATGACAGAAGTTCTTCACAATAGATCCATTTCTATGTATTGAATTCTAGATTTGTACTTTTTTTTTTCTTACCCTGAAAAATAATAATGTTTATCCAGATGGTTAAAGAATTTTGGATATATTTGTCAATTTTTTTTAGTTTGATGGAAAATGCATTTGAACATGTCATTATTACCATCTGTCCAAGCATTAATATGTAGACACACTTGGCTTTCAGAACTTACATAACACTTTTCAGGAGATGAAAAAAGATTGAACCCTCAGAGAACAGTTCACTTAGAACATTTAAGAATTTTCTACACTGTAAAGCACTTTTGCTGGTGCTATTTTTTATCACAAGATATTCAGTCTACCACTGGATGCTTCTGTGGTATTGTAAATTTCTTGGACAAGAAGGGTTTATGCAGATAATGGACACATTCACCCAACGCTGCCAATAAGATCTGTGGATTCTCTTACTTCAATGAATTGAGATTGCTGACTTCTGATAGCAGACTAAGTTTAGCTTACTTTCAATGAATAACAACTCCCTAGAGAATGCTTAGCATTTGTTCTCCTCTTTTATTTCTTCAGGACAAAGGTTTCATATCACAAAAGTATTTGCAATTTATTTTTCCCCTCTGCCCACTTATCTCAAAGATCTGGCCCTTTGATTATTGCCTAGTGATGGAGAATATTCTGGAATTGGAATAAAGGTATGCCATTTTTCTGGTACTTAATTCTGGAGATTCCATTTTCTTAATTTTATGTCAGAAGATCCATTAACACCCGCAGAAGTCGAGATGTGGTTTTCTGTAAAAAAAAATTCTAGAGCACAATTAGTTCAATGGCATCTGTATAAAATGAAATTTATAATGTGTTCATCCACACATGCCTGTGATATACATTCACATTTTTCCCTGTATCATAGATAAAAAAATAGTAAAAATCAAAAAGATAAATTTTACTCATCATTGATGTTATTTAGAAAGAGAACAACCTCCAGAGAGTAAGTGATCCCATCCCAGTGTGAATTTCTTACAGTACCTTCTGTTTATCACTCTTCCCTTATTTCCTACCATATTGGACAATGCATCTGTGAACTAACTTCAGGGCTTTCAAGTTGCAAATGAGCTTGCCGGATACCGGACCATGTCTTATTTGTTCTAGAACATCTGAAGTGGCATTTAAAAAGGTCAGATTGAAACCCCCACTTTGCAACCCAACACGAGGGGAAAACAGCTGCATAGTTCCTGCTTGCATTTACATCACAGTGTCGTGATTTTTCTGGTTATGTGGTACTGTGAGTTCCTGCTGACCTTCTGTGAAATATCATCCTGCAAAGAAGACATGTTGTAACTTGAGAGAAATGATATCTAAGAAAGTGCAAAGTTAACATCACATGTGGTGACTGTAAGTACAGTCCGCAGAAGTGCTGCTACTGTAAATGGATTGAATGTCTGAGTAGGTATGATCAAGAATCAACACATGGAAGTTAAAAAGGAATTCTACCATGAGTACAACAGACAGAAAACCAGGACCAACTAGTTTAGAGGGAAGACATTTTCCTTCTTCAGGCCTCTGAACATCTTTGAAAATTTTTTGATTTTAAAAACTTGGCTCTAAGATTGATCACAAAGGTAGGTTAGTGCATAGTGTTTAAGTTCTTGCGTTTCTTTTCTGGACTGCAACCTGTTGTTGATTCACAAACCAACCATAAGCAAATAACTATATTTCAGGCTAAAAATGTGTTCTATGTTACTTTTCATTTTTGCTACCCACTGAACTAGAAACTTGTAATAGCTTTTTGCCCATTGGCAATAGCTTTGAAGCCAGCAAAAAAGAAAAAATATTTACAGGAGTTATCAGTAAAGGAATGAAACAGAAATGCCTATCAATGTAGTCCACATAAACAAATTAACTGCTCCAACTTTAGAAATGTGAGAAATGCAAATCATTCCAATATATCTTCTTTGGGTTTAATTAGTTTATGACTTCTCAGAAAATTTATGGTAGTTGAACTGCTGATATAAGCAGAACTGAAAACTGAAACATGCCTTAAGATATAGCTTACTTTTACATTTTTTTTTTTACTTCCATTTTTCTTGTCTCTGTTTTTAATGCATAATGGGTCAAAGGAATTCTCAAATTATGAATAATAAATGAGCATCTTCCAATGTGCTTCAGTAATCACCTTCTGTGGTGTTACCATTTTATCTCTGCTTCCTTGATTTTCCTATGCCTTCCTTTCTTTTCTTAGTTCAGAAGCTCAGGGTAAAAAGGAAGAGATGATGGAAAAAAGACTGTGATAACAGCCTTGTATACAGTGTACAGTCTGTCTTAGTAAACTACCACATCTTTAGAGTGTGAAGAGTTGCTGTGTTAGAGCCATGCAGCATTTCCCATGGGTAACCTCAAACTCCCTTGAGATGAATCTTACATTCTAGTTGACATATTTGCAAAGAACAGCCCAAACAGGAGTAAGTTTAGATCATTAAATGGGGCAATGTACAACACAAGGAATCAGATAAATATTTCTTTCCCTATGTGGGAGTTGTTAATTTCCCTTAGCACTCAGTCCTTTAATCTCCAGTGAGTCCTGGTTCTTATCATACTCCTCTGGGGTGAAGTTCACCATTTAAATCTATTGAGATAAAAAGGTCTTTCCTTCCAGGCCTGGAACAATGAGATCTGCAGTTCTCATCATGCTACTGTTATTGCTGCTATCCTATATGCTTGTCTTCTGTGACTGTTTGGTGTATCTGCTTTCATTTATCAAAGAAATTTCTCAATACATGACCATCTGGCTCACTTTCAAACTACTTTCAAGTTGATACAACTTTTTTTCCCCTTTCAATAAACTCTTTTCTAGGTCATCAGTGTCTGTCTTTATACTTGGCTCTCTGTAGCTTTTACAGATTGTGAGATTTTTCTGTTCTGTGCAAAGCTCTTAAAAGTTGCTGTCTTTCTAGCTCTTCTCCCAACATGTTCCTATAATGGTGTTTGATAAGGAACAAAACCAATTAAAATTTGAAAGCTCAGAACACCAGAATAGTTGTCAGGATGCAGTCAATATTGCAGTTTGGCTAAACATTTTTCTATCTATTCCAAGCCAGTGTCTGAAAGACCATTCTTTTTATTTCTATTAAAATTTGTGAAATTTCATTGAAAGAAAAGCTTTACACTGCTTCTTTGAGAGTTCTTATCACTGGGTACGTTATTACAGAAACTCCTGGGTGTGTCATGTAACATCTGTTTCCACAGAAATCTACTTACTAATCAAAAGAATACAAACAACACAATTCCACAGGACAATTCTTTGAAATTAAAAATTTTGTGCTGGTTCCCTCTTTTCCTTTAATTGTGTCTTGTACTAATATTTCATTGTATTTTATACTAATATTTAGTTGTATAATTTAACAGTACAAGAAACACAGTTTAATATTGAATGAACAAATACAACATTGATAGAAAATAAAGTCTATTTTCTTCAATTTGTATTTATTTTGTGCAGTATAAAAATATCAGTTCCTTGTTTGGAAAAACCTTCCTCCTATAGAATCATGGTTTAATTATAGGTTTTTTCACATTTTTTCACTGTAACATCGACTTGTATAATTTGCCCATTTCTTATTTTTTTTCTCTTCTTTTTTCTCTTAGCTTTAATTTCTTTTTCCTCACAATTTTTCCCCCATCTGTCCACAGTTACCCTCATAGCACACATTCTCACATCTCAATGTTCTTTCCTTTACGTCTTTGCCAATACTCTCTGTGCTAAAATTCTATCATTACTGCAAGATTTCTGATCATGAATCCTCAGTTTTTCTTCATTATATTCAGTCTCTGATGCTTTTGTTGTCAGCTAGCATTTTCATCACTGCCTCTGGAGCTGTGCAGTGGTACTGGATCATTCACTCTTTTTTAAATTTATGTCATAGGCAACATGCACAGCTCTTGGCCTTGTACCTCCTCTTGACTCTGTGTAGAACCCAATGGAACCCAGATTTCATTATCATGGGTTTTTTTCTCTTTTGAATTTGCAGAATAATGTGAAAGTTATATTGCAGCTCAGCAGCATACTGTTACCATATTGCAAAAGGAATTTACATTCCAGTGTGTCATGGTGCATGCTTGAGGATGTTTAGGGATGCTTAAGGATCTGCAGACTATTGGAATAATGTTGAGGCAGGAAACAAACCTGGTGCACCCTTGTCCATACTGCCCGAGAAGGGTCGCTGGTGTATGTTAATAGCAATGACTGTGCTTGGGTGTTATGTAAGAGTCCTAGTTGGCCCAAAACAACAAAATACAGAATACTTTGGGGGAAGGATGTATGTGCAACAAACTTTGTAAAGTATGTTATATCATAGACATTTTATTACCTTTATGGAAATAGAATTTCCACAACATGATGTTCTTATGTTCTGTCACAATTTTTCAGACTAAAGAATTATCTGTTTGCCTCATTCTGGTTCTGTAAACTGAATGAATATAAACAGCATAATAAGTGACTGGTGTCATCAGTCATCAAAACATAAACTTGTAGAAGCAAACTTGACAAACAAGTAGAAGCAGGACTCCAAGGCGTACAGCAAATAAATATCTTCTACTGAGCCCACTCCAAGTGAAAAGAACAGCACTTAATGAGTTTATAACAAACTCACTCAAAATGCTGGATATTTCCAAAATGGGGGGGTGGAAGGGGGAAGTGTGGAGGTGTGTGGAGGGGTCTTGTGGGTGTTGCTCTTGTGAGGAAGGAAAGCTAAAGGACTCCACTGCTTAGTTCTTAGTTTAGAAACAAGGGTATCACTTCACAGCTCATATATGTATTTCTTGTGTGAAACCTGTTACCAAATATCTTGTGATATTATGCTGATGTGGGATGATATTACCAGTTTTTCTAAATATCACTGTCAGATGACATGCAAAACAAAATGTTAAGAAAAGTGGGTTAAAATGAATGTTTTAAAATCTTGCACAGTTTGATAGAAAATGTAGCATGAAGAGTAGTCACCTGAAACAGATCTTGAATCCAGTTTAAACAGAAACTTAACTCACTCAAATGTGTGTGCAGCAGTCCAATGGGGTAATACATGCCACACTGGCTATATTGTTGCACTAGATTTTCACAGAGTGACATGGATTCCATTTTTGCATAGATTATGATAAAGCCATTTAATACTATAGCTACAGTGGTATGGAAAAATAAGAAAATTTCTTGTTTGTTTGTTTGTTTGTAATAGAAAGAGAAACCTGACAGATATATTTTGTACTTATTACCCTTCTGTTGTTTGCTAAGCAATTCCAATCTCATAACCCCACAATTTGGAAACCACGTAATACAAGCAGAAAACTCTCTTCTTCTAATGGCTCTTTCCATATATCAGTCCTCATCTCTCTCTCTCTCCATAACTGCTTGTGTCTCAAATTGTCACTGTCTCCAATTTCTTTTTTAATTTATCTTGGACTTCTATTCAGGGGCTAGTACTTTTATAGTGGTGGCAACAAACTGAAAATAAACTTAACACCTATGAATATTAGCTATAATTATATATTGTTGTAGCATTTCTTCCTCTGCATTCTCTTCATGCCCCTTAATTCCTTGGACTTAAAGGGATATGGGTGGCAACTTCCTACCCTCCTTAATGCCTGCAAATGCTCTTGCAATGTGTGATTAATACAGAGGAGATTTTTGTTGACTGTAAATTACACCAGATGGACCTGTGGGGCACAGAAGGGTGACAAAGTCACTATCTATTATGTCACTCTCTCCCCTTTTCATACTTTAAGCTCTACTAGTTTAGAACATGTAATACCCACCCTTTTCCCTTTCTTTGCCTTCCCTCTTCCTCCAGACCTCTCCATAGCATGTGTCTTTGGTCACTGTCTTTTCAGATGCTTTCTGAAAGCTCACTTAAACTGTAAAACCTTTCTCAAACACTAAAAGACGAAAGTCTTATTTTAGATTTACTAGAGAAATTTTGATATTCATCTGAGAATCAAGAGGATTTTGTGTTGTGCAAAAATTTCACAACAAATATCCTCATAATTCCAGGTATTCAAATTGACAAGGGTCCATATGCAACCCCAACAGCATAACATGGGATGAAAACACTTGCAAACTGGGCGCAAAATGTTTGTCAAAATTCACTTATATTCCAATAAAAATACAAGAGTTTAAGTAATCTTATCTACATAATGTTAGTTACTTTCCACTGCCTCCTCTTTTTCCTCTATTGGCCAGAAGTGCTTTCTGAAAAATTTTAATTCTAGATTGTGCATTTTCACAGATTAGGACTGTCTAGTTTTAAGATGCCCCATGCTTCCATTTGATGGGAAACATGCAGCAAATAATTTTTTTTTCATTTTTTACTTCACTGAAAATCTATTCTGGTTTTGATATTGTAGATAATACAGCCAGTATCCTGACAAGACGCAGGAGATACAGTCGAACCACTCAAGATATCTATTACCTCCCAGTTTTGATTTCTGATGGAGGAGTGCCCCCTCTCAGCAGCAGCAGTACCCTCACCATCCGGGTTTGTGCCTGTGAGAGAGACGGACGAGTGAGAACTTGCCATGCTGAAGCTTTCCTCTCCTCTGCTGGCTTGAGCACAGGAGCTTTAATCGCAATCCTTCTCTGCGTTGTCATTCTTCTTGGTAAGCCATTTGCAATAATAAGTGATGCTATCCCTCCAATCCCTCTTGGAATTTGACAGGGCACAAGGTTTTAATATGGTATGCTTTTGAACCAGTGGTTGCCTGGTAGTAGGAGGCAATTAGAAGCACATAGCTATGATTAGAGGGGAAAGGTTTAGCTAAAATTAATAGGGGAAAATGCTTTTAAAGTACATTTGTGAATATCTGGAATCCAGTAGAATTTTTTTTCAGAGGTTATCAAGTAATTAGCACTGCAGATCTTTTTTTCTGTAATTTGGAAAGATTTCAAAAAGCGACTGACTCTAATTCCATGTCTTGAACAGTGTGAAAAATGATAGAAAATAGATGGGCAAAGCTTTTTGAAATGCATTATGCTGTAAGAAGCACCATTAGCACTCTACAAAAGCTATTTCTTAATTACCTTTGTGGAATAAACTGATAGCAATGCACAACATAATCCACAGGGACAAGGGACATAGGAGAATATAAACATTGCCATTGCAAGTGCATTTCCTCTTGACTCTTTTAAGGTTTTTTATTTTCCCAGGCCAATTTGAATGTTACCCATTAGTTAATATTATGGTTGGTTTTGGTTTTGGGTTTTTTTTCCTGTCAGAGGCACAACTTGCTGCATACATGACTCTGTGCTATGCATGTGACACTCTGCATTCTTATAGAGTGGAAAGAAATAATAGTAATTGCAGTGTGACCAACAGGATATTTTGAGGATTTTTTTTTCCCAAAGACTACATTTCCTAAGAACTACTTCCCTTATAGCTTACTTCAGTATTTTCTTGTCAGAAGGCTGGTTTAAAATATATAGTTATACATTTAGCTTGCAATTTTGTAGTTTATTAAAAAAAATTGAATATTCATAAGAAAAAAAAATAAACCTTTTACATATTAATTCAATTTATATGCTAAACATTGGTTTTAATGAAGCATTGAAAGCCCTATGCTTCTGAAAAATGCCAACTATAGTTACTCATTTCTCATTTACCTGAAAGAATGTTATCTCCATTTATCTCCTTTATGAGATCCCTAATAAACTAAGTAGCAAATGATCCCAAATACCAGTACTGAAAATACCAGCCTGAAAATATTACACCTCTGTATTTTTGACTTAGTGTCTGCTATTTCTGTAGCATATTTGGATGTAAACTTTAAACCTACTCTAATATCTGCAGTTTTCTCTTTAGCAATTGTGGTCCTTTTCATCACCCTAAGACGCAGCAAGAAGGAGCCTTTGATCATTTCAGAAGAAGATGTCCGGGAAAATGTTGTGACATATGATGATGAGGGCGGTGGGGAGGAAGACACAGAAGCATTTGACATCACAGCACTGCGGAATCCTTCTGCTGCTGAAGAGCTAAAATACCGGAGGGATGTTCGTCCTGAAGTGAAGCCTCTGTCCAGGCATCATCCCTCCTCAAGCCTTGACAGTATAGATGTTCAGGAGTTCATTAAACAAAGACTGGCAGAGGCTGATCTGGACCCCAGTGTGCCCCCGTATGACTCCCTGCAGACATATGCCTATGAGGGTCATAGATCAGAAGCTGGGTCTATCAGCTCTCTGGATTCAGCAACGACACACTCCGACCAGGATTATAATTACCTTGGAGACTGGGGACCTGAGTTCAAGAAGCTAGCTGAACTCTATGGGGAAATAGAATCAGAAAGAACAACTTAGCTGTAATTCCCAGAACAGAGAAGTTCCTAAACAACTGGACAGATAATGACAGCAACAGTAACAAAAAAAGTGAATACAGTACTTGGAACTGAGTAAGTGTATGCAGTTACTGTAGAACAAGTGCCCTTTTCATATTTGAAACTGGGTTCTCCAATTGGAAGAAAGTCAAATTTTGAAAAATACAGAAAAAAGAATCTATTGTCCCTTGTGTATTTTTTTTTAATTGCTCAGTTAAGTCCCTGGTACCTTATCTGCAAGAATACCTAAAGTAAAGGCAAGCAACAACATTTTTATTGCAATATGCGTAACATCTCCAAGCTACAGTAAGTTTACGGTCATGTCTGTTTAAGAAGAGAGCTAACAGAGGATCGAATCTCTTGCAGGTGGTTGTGATGTTGCATTTCTAGCTGTGCTCTAGGCCTTGTGATCCCAACGTGAGGTAGCCAACAGGGTTTACTATCAGTGTGAGAAGTGCTACCAGTCTGTTTCCTATACAGAGGCGATAAGCCACACCTGTCCTCTTAAATAAATGGTCCTTTGATGATTTAATCTTATTGATTTAGCAGGTTGCATTGAGAAGCTGTCATTTCATTATGTCCTTCATAATCGTGTCATCCATAACCAGCTAACAGATGGAGGGCATCATTATCTGTAGCTCAAACACAGCTCTAGCCCTTAACCCCAGACCTGCTCTGTTTCTGTGTGCTAGAGGAACTGTGTTGTTTCCAGTGTTGTGCTTATTCTTTTTATCTTTTCAAAGGAACATCATTCATTTAAATGGAATAAGCCCAAAGTACTCTTTATGCAGCGAAGCAGATGAAGCATGGGTATTTTCAATAAAAACAACAATGGCAGCACCATTTAACTATGCAGTTGTTTGGTTCACTGTGCTTCACTTATGTGAAGCTTTTTAAATCTTTTGCTGGTCTGAGTCCAGAAGCTACAACAGTCTGTTTAAAACACAGAGTTCTTAATCATAATGTTTCTCTATTTCTGTGTGTGACTAAAAAGCAAAATAGATTTGCTGGTAAGACATTGGGATAGCAAAAATTGAAACAAGGAGAATCAGATGATGATGATGTGGTTTTTTTTAAGTTCAATCTACTGATATTTATTCCTCTTAGAGTAATTGCCACCTAAGCAGAACAAGATGGTTTTTCCTTATTTCAAGCATCATGGAAACAGGAACATTTTAAGTCAGTGGAGGAAATATACCATTTCTGTGGTTCCTGTGGATTAAGCAAATTGATTTCTTACATTAGTAGCTTTATAGCATTACAGAACTGATAGTTCTCCTTAACATTGCAGACTGCTTAACACCTAATCCAGCAATTTTTTTTCTTTTTTTTAGCTTTGCAGCTGTAGAACTGCTAAACAGTTCTGCTTAACATAGCAGTCTGCTTATCACCTCATCTAGCAGATTCTGATTTTTCCTTTGCTTTGTTTGAAACTTTAACCTTTTCTTTGTCTTTCTGGTGATAATACTGTGAGAGGACCAGGAACTCATAATATCCCATGAAAGATTATATATAATGCTCACGATCGCTATTAATAGTCCTCTGCTTCTGACTGTAACTCCACTTAGAGAAATGGAGTTCTTCCAGTATGAATTAGATAGGAAAACTGTCAGAGTAGAAGCTGTGTACTTTTTTCTTACTGTCCAGTCTGGAGTGCAGAGTGATACAGATTTGTATGCTGCACCAGATTCCTCCCTCTGCATTTTAGGTGCCACTTACATTTAGCTTAGTAAAGAAGGGTCTATATTTATTGCTGATCTACTGTGAGGCACACAGGTGAACTAGATAATTAAGCCTTCTTTTCTTTACTCTATGGTTGGGTAGCTCCTAGACATGACTGAAATTTCTGATCAGTTTACTTTGAAGAGATTTTTTTTTTCCTTCCTGAGATGTAGTTGACTGCTTTTGGTTTAAACAGCCTTCTGGAAAAAATAGCAAGCAGTTTTGTAAGAAACTTTTTACTCTCTAAAAAGTATTTGTTGCATTGTAGTTCCAGAATTGGTTTTTAGTACACTATTTTGTTTAAAATTTGTAATCTTCTTTCTTTCAGAATCTGAACCCACAGGAAAAATTTAGTAGGCAAAACCTCCTGAACCCTAAGATATTCTACTGATGACTTGAAAGTAGTTTAATAATTTGTGTTCATTTTCTTTCTTAAACCTTTTATAAAATACAGAATCTTTTAGAAATGCATTTAAGGAAAGATTCTTACTGTAGAGTGAAGTCAAACAGATGCAGTAAGAGTTACACACAAGCTGAGAATGGTTTATATAGTCTATTTTGGGGGGGTAGATCTAGGATATGTTTCAGTTTTGTCCCAAATAAAGCAACTAGTAGTGTGCGATTTTGTTAGGAGAAATTTTCTTTTATTTAGGTCACACTTGCTTTATGCCAACATCTAAATTTTTATACTGTATGAATAGAGAGGTAAAAACAAAATGTTTCAGCATTACTACTACCATAATACTTTGTATCACAACTGCATGAAAATTGCATTCATTGTTGTATTATAGTTTTGAGAACTAGGTATTAGTTATCTTTATGACTATTCCCTCTGGCCCTACACCAAAGCAGGGAAAATCAATTGTATTTTGTGTTTCAAGCAGTGTTCTTGCCATTGTTTTTTTTATTTGCATCACAGAACGTTCAGGCTTAAAGGCAACAGAAGTGCAGTGACATAAGCAAGTAGTCACTCCTTATGCTAATCATCTGTTTAAGTTAATAATGTCTCAGAGAAACAAGAATCCCCTTTTCACCATCCCTGGTGCTCTCTTTGCTGCTATAGAGCATGTGCATCATACCCCAGGAAACCTGAATCCTTTAAAACTCTGCAGGGTTATTGAGACGCTGGTTCTGTGATGCTGCGGTGTGTCCTGTTCAGTACATCCTATCCACAGTGATCGCCAGATGTGCTTCTCTATCATGATATGTCTGCATGCTTGCTATGCTTACTGTGTTTTTTTCAAATACACATCACAGTGTTGTGTTGTTTGCATGACAAATACCAGAATGTTAAATCTTCAGGGCCATAGAAGAAGGCCTCACAGTGCATAAAACACAGGTTTACAGATTTATTATCCCAATCTCACAATTTTTCCTTTGGGTCTTTGTGTCCTAAAAACAAATTTAAACTGTATCTGAGAAATTCTATATTGACCTAGATTGAAGTGGAAGAAAATTAATACTGTATGCCATGGATGGCACAATCATTTCATAGCATTGCTGATTTAAACAAAGTATACATTCAGTGAAAGTATTGTGGGAAACTCTTTCCTAGTTTATGTTAAAGTCTGATTATATAGACTATGCTTAAAGCTTTCATGGATCTTTTGTGTACTCATATTCTCAAATATTTTCCTGTTAGCCTAAATAGTAATCCTGTTGCTGCTTAACAACTGAATGCTGAAAACTGCCAGTTTGACTTAAACTGGAAATACTGAGTAAAGTTAAATGGCACATGCAAAGTGATACTTAAGGGCTTTTCTATTTACAATTTGATTTCTACAACAACCATTCAACTAATAGTACATTTCCACCAAAATAATTAGTTGCATTCCTTCAAGTAAGCCCTCTTTCCTGTAATGGTGAGGGCACTCAGTATGCTGTAATCTTGACAAATCAAAATTGTCTGAAAAAATGGCCAGTGTAAGAATTTTAATGTGAAACTATATTGTCAAACTGAAACCTGTCAAAAATGTAGTTTAATGCACTTTAAAGACAAGGAAGAGTTTGAATTCAGCTGGTGTTAGATTAAGATTCATACATTGAGAGCAAATTAATTTATCAGTGTTACCTTTTATTACATACACATAGAATACTGTAAACGTTGAAAGTAATTTCACTCTGTTATGCACTTTATTTTTTTGCATTCTTCTTAGAAAACCAAAATAGCTGCAAAAATTTTTTAAATTTTAGCTCTAATTGACGCAGTTGTTTAAATTGTGAATACTGAAAGAAAATGTCTATGTGAAAGTATTCTTTCTGGTATTTAAAAGGAATTACAAAATTTCTGTGGTCTAAGAATTTTCAAAATGATTCTTTAGAAAATGTAAGTATTGGACCAGCCTGGAATTAACCAAAATCATAAGCTCACACAGGGGTAACAAAGGGAATATTCTAAATGCAAAGAAGGATACAAAATTATGCTGCCTAGCGTTACTTTGTGGATTATAAAGTGCTAAGACCTTGTACTTGCAGTACATATAAATGGCACAGTGCATTCTAAGGAATATTAGAAGTGTGTTGCAAGTTTTGGGCCATTCTTATTTTTCCAAAGTCTCCAAAAATATATATATTTTTTTTAACAAAAGAGTAATGTAAAGTATACCTCCTTATGCAAGTGTTACTGATAGAAATTGTTACATTTTCTTTTAATAAACAAAAGGGACAAAATCTTTTATTCGTATTTTTCAAATAAAATGTGCTCTTTGCTATGGTGATGGGTTATTGAATTCCTCACCACAACCAGAATGTGTTATTTTGTCTTCACTCCTCTATTCTATACTCACCAAGGAACCAGAACATCTAAAGACTCTCCATCTTTACGACTCAGGTGTGACACAGTTGTATTAATGAGGCCAATGTCAGAAATGGTATGGGAACTTGAACTGGATCTGCAATTCCTGATATAGCCCCTTGGTTGTGCCACTATTTCAAAGACTCTCTTACATGATTATTGCTCCAGATGGATAGGGATGGAGAGAGACACCATAAGATACTTTACAACAGACTGCAGTATAGCTGCTAAATGGTTCATTACTTTTACTTGTGGCAACTGTTCCTCTCCAGCGATCACTGTCCTGAAACTGAAATACAGTGTCGTAGGATGAATACATTATCCACATGAGTGAATTGGGCAATTGCACATCTATGAATCCAGATTGGTGGTAAAAGCCGTGGTTATTATCCTAAGTTAACACAGAAGACAAAAGCAGGCAAGGACATTTACAATGATCAAGCTCAAGCACAGGCAATGCAAGCGCACAGGAATCACTCATTCTTTCTCAAAGGAACTAACAGGCTTTATCAACAAATTCCGTGTTAGAAAATAATGATACCATGGCTCACAACAAACTTGTTGCATGCAAGGCTGTCTTTGCCAGACTGAAATAAAATTCAAAATGAAAGCTAAAGGTAGACAGGAAACAAAAGTAGAATTTTCTTGTTGAACCCTACTTACTCTACTTTATTGTCAATGGGCCAATTTAGATTGTGTACCACCATACTATGCAATTTTCACATGTGCCTCACCACAGACCCAGAAAAAAAATACTATGGTAAGATAATATTTGCAAGATAGATATTGTTAGCCTAAATCTGAATGCAGGTTCAGGGAGATTTTGTGGTATTTGTTTTGCTCCTCAGTTGACATGTTAAACTTTCAAAGGAATTTTTAGAAATATTTTAGATAATATTTTCTATTTAAGATTGAATTTTCTTTTTCCTTTATTGTCTTAGCAAAGCTTGCTATCATCTTATATTATCCTGAGATTGATTTTTAGTTTATTTGGAGTCCATACTACTTCTATTTATGTGGCAAATGTATTATTTATACTTAAGTGCAGAGAGTCTTCAAAAGCTAGAACGTTTTGCTTGTGAGTTTAGCAAACTTTTTCTGTGGGCTTCATGATTCCATGTAACATTTTTGTGTCCTTGCAACTCCTCACAAGTCCATCAAGGAAGTTCCAAAGATCCCACAAACTTTCCACTCCAGCTGTCTCTAAATCTGGTTTGTTCTGGAAGTATGTGCAGCAGAGCATATTACAGTTGATAGGCAGTCAGCACCTGCAGAAACAGACTCACCCAGCAGAGATACCCTCAAAGCAAATATGGACATTGGGATTAGCACTCTTAGGATCATAGGGCACACACACCTTGGAAGGTGTTAAAGAGTCCTAGCCAAACCTGAATAAAATCAGGGTGCACAGGAACTTCCACCATAGTGGACCTTGTCGTCATGCATGTTCAATGTGCAAATACCTGGTGAGCTCAATGGAAATCTCAGTAAAGGTACATGTAAATAAGTGAACTGCTCAAATATCAGGACTGCCACATCTTCTGCTAGAGTTCTGGGTGGGAATTAGTCTTAATACGTTTGTCAGTCTAACAGTGTGAACACAATTCTGACACATTCTGCAGTTCTAACATACAACTTTACCTACCACATTAACTGTCCTGAAACAAATTCGATTCATCTCGACCTTATTCTTAAGACTATGTACTGTTTGTTTAAATCTGAATTAATATTCTTGGTTTAAGAGCAGTTCTTCCCTTTATCTTCTGGAACTGATCTGGGGACAAAGCACCTACAATTAAAATTCAGCCCTGTTTTAAAGTCTGGAGCACATACATCTCACAGCCAGTTTCATTATTGGATTTGGGCTGGGCAAAAATCAAACACTGCTTGTGTATGAAAACTAAAGCTCACTCTTACTAGGCAAACTATTTTTTTTCTGCTAGTGTAGGTCTATTGATTTAAAACTACGCTTGAAGTGAAAAAAATGTATGAAAGTACACACATACTGATTATGTAATATAAACCACATTTGGATTTCTCAAAAAGAACTAAACACAGCCCATAATCTGTACTATTAACAAACTATATTAACTTTTTTAAAATCAAACCTGCATTTTCCAGATAGTTTCAATGCTTTGTGGTACATAAATTCTCATCTGAGAAATGGTAACATGGCGAAGAATAGTTAAGAGATGCAAATCTTTTTAATCTCTAGCTGCAATAAGTATTAAAAAGGAGAAAACTTGAAAATATGTTTCTTTATGATACGAATTGGGTTATCAGCTCTGAAAAACAAGTCTTTTGCATACCAGATGTTCGTAGCAATAAAAATAATTATGTTATTGTTCTTTCTTACTTGTTTTTAGCATAATTTTTTTAATGCAGGCTGCCAAAGTATGCCTTAAGTGTTGACTAAATGAGTTATATAACTGCAATTTTCTGAAAGAAGGAAGTGAAATGTAAAGTGAAACTCTCAAATCTTGTACATGAAACAGAAACTCAGACTCTAGGTATATCAGAAACCACCACCTCATAAACATATTCTATTCCATGTAGGGCTATTAAAAAAAAACCAAAACCCTCTAATGCTCACTTGATGTGTCCTTTCCAAATGACCATTTCATGTATCTTTATCAATAGGTTTTCTTACTTTTTCAGTAAGACTCACTACATTTTTTTTACAAACTTTCTTCTTTTGATTTCCTCAAAACATTAAGAAGTCACTTCATTGAATTTGATGGAAACTCTGTCCGAAGGGCAGTTTTTTGACCAAGTCCAGGATAGAACTTCCCACCAAAATCTGCAAGGACTAATCAATAATTGACTGGTCGAAGCACTTTATCATGGATGTGCAAGACTGACTTCAGAGCAGGATGTTAGATGGGGATCTCCCCCTTCAGCTATTCCTTTATCATAATCCCACATTAGAAGTTTCAATGAATTTTTACTATTTGTTTAATACATATTTTTGGTAAAACAACATCCTTGTTTTGTCTCAAGCTCTGTGGGGCTGAGTGATCCTGAAAACATTAGTTATATATTTTTCACTTTGTACCCTGCTTTATTGTTCACTTTTTTTTTTCCTACCCCCACAGGCCACCTTTTGCATTGGATGCTTGAAGAACTGCAGTATAGTAACTTAGGTTAAGAATATCAGGGGAATCTAGGAATAAAGCTTCATTTCTCTGAAAAAATGGAAATATATTTCAGTGGTATCTGATGCCAAATGTACTAATCTTCATATTTGTACCCTGGGGCAAACATTTAAATTCGATTTTATCACAGCTGAATTCCTTAACTTTTTTCCATGCATGATATTGCAAAATTCAAATCACCTTCTATTATAACTTAAATAGTGGTTTTAAGCTGGTTTTAAGCATTTATATTTTCCAAGACCCTAGTGTCCATGGTCACATAGAAAATGATATTGTTTGCCTAAGGAATTACATAAAAGCCAAGATTTCTGATTTCAGTGTTACATAGAAAGACTTATAAAAGAGGGAAGGGAATTATATGAAGCATGAAGAGCAATGGAAGGGTAGTAGAGTAGAAAACAAACACCAAAGGACAGATGTGATTACACAGAAATTATCAGAAATATGTCACAAAATAAAATACATAGTGATACAGGACAGATTTTTCAGTAAGGTATTACAATTGGTATTGTAAATATTATGAAATAAAATTGCAATATTTTATGATTAGTCCCCTTCAAGTTAATAAAAACCTAAGTTGTATGTGATATATAATGGGGATAGATTAAGAAATCTGGAAAAAAATACTGTGGAAATGGACATAATTAAAAGCTACTTATATGTTTCTTACTGTGTTTCTTTATACTATTCAGGTTACACTATTTTCTATTGCTGGTATTGCAAATAACCCACACTGCTGGATCAGTCATATACACACAGATTCCCACTGGTAGGCTTAGGTTTTTTGGCTTGCTAATTTGGCACGGAGTTTGAAAGTATTTAGTTTGTTTTGCAGGATGTTTTGGACTGTACTTTTCTAATGAAAAGCTGCTACAACTTCCTCACTACTGGAGCAGAATTTTAATTTTTCTGATAAAGATTAAAGATTGCAAGAACAGTGACAAAAGCTACCCAGATGGCTGCAGGTGAAAACAGTTATGTGCCCACTTACAGGAATCTATAAATTTTTGCCTGATTTGTATCCACACAAAATATTGTCAGAGCTCACAAGGCATTGGAGAAAGCTGTGGTCATGATGTACATAAGAAAACCTGTGCTGACTCTGTTCTATTTCTTTCACAGCTAACTAAATTTCAGGTTAGGTGAGTCTAATATGACTTCATTGCTCACACTTTGTTTAGCTTGTGTGAAAAAAAAAGCACAAAAATATAGACATTACATAAAACACAGAACGTAATGCACAATGTGTGCCCCTAATGTTATATTCAGCTTACTATCTAAGCTTTGCCCCTACAAGAACAAAGTGAAAAGGGGCAAAATCTTAGAGTATCTTGGGCATTTGACCTCCACACTGGATTCTCAACTGTCAGTCAGACTAAGAAATAATAGTTTTAATGTGTACATGCAAAGATACAGTGTGTCAATTGCAAAGTAAGTGGATAGCAGTTTAGACTTGAACTCAGACTGTCTCTTCCCAAGTTATATTTTAGAAGGAAAGAATACTTTTTGAGAAAATGGGTCAGATGATAGAAACATCCTAATTCAAGTGATTGGAAAGAGTACTTTGTGTCTTGTAAAGTTCTACATGATTCTGACAGCCAGGAAGATGCTGCTATGATGTGTTACTGTGGAAAAGAAAACTTTTGGCCTCTGAAAATGAAAAGACTCTCCTTGTTTTCGAGGTGTTTTGTGACAAATATTATCACAGCTTGAAAGGATTTATCCTGAATGTGAGAGGTTGTGATGGTCAATCTGTCTTTTTGCACTTTGGGCAGTTCCCATTGATGGTGCAGTCAGCATGGTCCCTGGTATTGCTCAGGAGCATCCCATTCTTGACAGACGTTTTAATAAGAGTATGATGGTAAATGTACTTGTTTCAAAAAATTAATATAAAACTCTGAGCATTTCAGTTCAAGGTCACTAGTTCATATTTGACATGGAAATGTGAAAATGCAAACATGATTAGCACTAAATGACTACTTCTTTTCAGGAAATTTGTTTCTAATCTTAATTCAGTGCTGGTACAGAAAACCTGCATGATGGCAGTGCCAAAGAAATAGTCACTCAGTATGATCACCATATGTCTGCTCCTAATTATATTCTGAATCACTTGTTTGACTATGGGGATTTGACAAGTAATCCTAAAACAGACATATCCAAATTTTAAGTAAAAGCACCGTGGCTGTATTCAGCACAACATTCCCAGCTTCCACCCTTTCTACATCACTGCTGTTGTTCCCAGATTGCAGTGGAACTAAAGAATATCTGGATGATAAGGAACTGAACTTCTTGCCGCTGAATAAACACCAGCTGAGATTTGCTACCTCAGGAACCTTAACATCTACAAGAGGCTGATAAATGCTCTCATCCAAATGTTGACAGAAACAACATGAATAAAAATAAAATAGATGGTATTTTGTAATTGAAGTCCAAGAGACAGATGAACTAAGGAAAAGATAAGACTGAAACATTTCTGAGAGAAGTGGAATAAATAACTTGATGCTTCTGGGTGACTTGATATATCTGGTTATTTACAACAGAAAATTTATGGATGAGCAAAAGTTCTTACACTTTTTTGAAATTGATAAAGGATAACTACACAATGTACACAGGAAAGAGGAATAGCCATATGGGATCCAGTAATAATGGACATGAAACTGCAGTTCACTTAGTGATAAGAAAGCTCTTTGTATATGCAATTGTATAGAATCAAGGTCAAATATTTTGTATATAAGAACACTACAATAGAAGAAAACTTGTTCCTTGAGTTTAGTATACAAAAAGCAAAATTCTGTTCCATGAAAAAAAAAAGATGATGGATCCATAAACAAATATACTTTTCCTGTCTCTCTCATTGATTCCATATCTGTCCGTAAGAAAATACCCTAATATATGCCTCTTAGCAAGGAATTAATACTTTTGCAGTCTGGAATTAATTAGACCCCACTGCTCATATATACTTTCTTGAAATCAATACTCTCCTTATATAAATGTACTCTAAACAGAAGATGCTAAAACAAAAGGTGATGAAGCTTCCAAGTCATAATTTCTGCTAAAAACCTGGAACCTTAAATCTAAGTGATTTAGAATCTCAACTTTAATATTCAGCTTTGAAAATCCCTCTTTGTTAGATACTTTAAGAAACTGGGGCGAAAGTGTTGAAGAAGTTCAAAACCTACACATTCTATTCTAAAAATATTCTTAGCAAGTGTCTAGGAACTTCCACAAACAGCAAAATCAGGTGAACACAGCAATTCCTAGGATATGCAAGCTAAAAGTAAACCCAGTTTATATACAAGGGTAACCTTCTAGGTTTTCTTGAAGGTGTGAACAAGCCTTTGAATAAAGGTAATATGATTTAGTCACTTGGATTTCCAGTAAGATTTTGATAAAGTCTTTCATCAAACTTATAATAGAAGGACATGATCTTAAAGACAGATATAAGAACAGGAAAAAAAATATAGGGCTAATTTGTAAGGCTCTTCAGTGTAAAGAGTACTATTAGGCGTTATTTTAGGATTGGAATTGTTTGATAGAACCAAAGATAATATAGAAAAGCAAACTGTGACTACTTGCAAAGCAATCAATGGATCATTACTGCATGAACTGAAGTTGTGATTAAAACCGAAAAAAATACAAGCTAATGGGCACAGGCAAAACCTACCCAAAATGCACCTGCACCATCAGCTCAGAATAAATTTATTACTTACGGAGAATATTTTGAGTTGCTGTTTCTAACTAAATATCTGCTAGGTAGTGGCCAAAACCAATATAAACAAACCTGGTATTAAAATTTATTAGGTAATAAGAGAAAAAACAATTAAAAGAGTCATTATGGTATTTCAAAAATCCAGAGTGATTCCACATTTCAACTACTCAGTAAAACAGTCTAGTCCCATTCGAAAAACAAGAGAAAGCACACAGAAATCAAGAAAATGGTCAATAGTTGTGAAATAGTATGCATATCAGGAGTTTTAAAAGTTAGGAATCTTCAAAATGGAAAAGAAATGAGTGATGAAAATAATATCTAATAAGTCAAAAAATTCAAAATTACAACTGACATATGGGTAATAAACAGAAATCTACTCTCATTATTTTCACAATAGAAAAGTGAAAAAGAAAAAAATAAGAACTATAAAAAAAGCTTTTAGTTAACAGATTTGAAATAAACAAAATTAGATAATTTTTCACATGGTATACAACCAAGTGGTAAAAGTGAAGAGCTGATAGAGTCTTTTTTCCATGACAGATGTGGCTTTGGAAGTCACACAGCTGGAATTTTTTCTTAGTTACGGTGTTGTTGACCTGAACTATTGTCCTGGTTTTTTGCCTACTGACAAGGGAAAAAAAAAAAAAAAAAAAACTGGCTTCTGACAAAGAGAAGACCTACTAAAAATGAGACCAAGTATCAATAGCATTAAAACTGGTTCCAGTGTTTCATGCCTAACAGTTTGGAATACAAAGAAACCATCAACTAATTTCCAGCCCTGAAATTCTTACCTCCATCCTGTTCTGTATCTTTTAAATCTGCCAGTCACCCAGTTACAGATGTAGTTCATGAACCTTCTTCAGCTGACTTGGTTCATCTGTAGATAATGCCAGTCAGGAAAATGAACTCACAAGTTCATTTAAAGTCCAATGAATTATGAAATGGAAGTCAAGAACTGCTGGCCTCTACTCATCCTGTACTGTCCACAGGCTTCTATTATCCCATTCAAAATGCTCTGAAGTGAGTCATTACTTAATTAAATTACTGAGAGCAGAGATGACAGAGAAACCACATAAAATATTCAGAGAATCAGTTTTAAAGACAAATAGAAATGTGAACCACTACCTTTCTCAACTATTATTCACATCACCTGTGACTCTCGGGGTTCTTCCCTTTTATGCATGAGACTGTAGCTGACAAAATACCTGTTGAGAAACTAACTCAGCTACATGTTTTATTCAGCATTAGGATAGCTCAAAGACAACTTCGAAAGTAATGATTCCAATTATATATGTTAAAACTTGAGACATTCAAAGTAAACCCAAATAACCGTTTAAATCCCTCCATTGCCAAAAGTGGTAATTTAGAAGAATACTTTGAACTATCACATCTTTTTCTTCAAATGTGATAAATTAAAAGAAAGGAAATTAATATTTTAAGCATATGAACTTATAAATTTTACACTGTCCATGTAATAAGAAAATAAATTATTCACGTTATGCAGAAGGAAAAGAAACGTGTGGCCAAAACACATTTACTTCTTACCTGCAAATTAGTGAGTGGTTTTATTATAATTACTCCTCTTCTTTCCAGTGCCTAAACTTTTAAAATAAATCACTCTTAGGTATACTCTCTGATAAAATTTTATACAGTCTATGTAAAGATACACTGTTTTGTAGGAAAAAAAGCGCTGCTTACTGAGGAAAAATAGTCATGCATTTAATTTAACAAAAGACAGTATAATCATATTGATTATAGCAAAATATATGTATAGGACTCGGACTATAAATGGCTCTATGGAGGTCTTTCTGTGTGTAAACATATCAAGTAAATACATTAAAACTTATAATTCTCACTTCCTCTTGTAGAATGAAGATTGCATTCTTTGCTTACTAAGAGTTTATTGCTAATACAAAAAAATTCTGTGGGGTATTGATTGTTTAGTGAGCTATTTCTTCCTTCCTTCTTGATAATTGGAACTCTTTTTTTCTTGTCTTTAAAATTCATCATTCCACCCAAAATTGTAACTAGCTTGCAGCATTTTATTAGCTCTGTCAATGTCATTTGCAAATGTGACAGCTACCACCCATGGTTAACAGTTTATTTATTTATATAGAATTGCACCAATATGCTGGCCAAAATAATCATAAAATCCAGTTAGGTATGGGCATTTAATGTGCTTCTGCACAAAATGCAGGAGAAAATATTGATCATATAAATAAACTACTGCCTATTTAATTTAGAATATTTTGAATATTCTAAGGTAACAGCCTTATATTACAAAGTTCTGCTTACAGATCCAATTTTACTCAGTAGATCAGATCCCCCTCTTCCACGGAGTCACACCACACATACATCCCCCTGATATACTGTTTCATTTTAAGCATGTTAAATATATGGTAAAATTACAAACTTGGTTTGAATAAAGAGTAAGAAACAGTGTCCTAAAGAGAGAAGCAGAAAGTCATAGCAGAGCAACAGATTTCAAGGACTCGTGTCAAACTAGACAAATTTTATTCTTGTACCAAAATGCTTCAATACATCATCTTTACTGTTGTGTTTATTTGATAGAAGCAAGGGGTTTTTTTCCATCAAACTGAAAAAAAAGTCTTTCCGATTGGTGAGGTATACTAACACACTGGGATATTCTTTCTTATTCATTTGGGATAACATTGGAGCTAGATTATTTTGGTATAATGCATTTATATTTATGTGTCTGTTTTTTAGGATGAACCACAAGACTGAAGGGACCACTTAGTTCTGGGATGGCTCCCCTGCTCTGCAGCTTCCATTTGAAATAAGCTCAAATTTTCTTTTTTTCAAAAATGCTACCCTGATAGCCTTCCTGGGGGAAAATTGTTTTGCATTCCAAGATGTTGGGGACATATTAGGGTAGAAATGGCAGTGGGAGGTGTGTGCTTAGAGGCGTTTAGTTTTCTGTTTCAAAAAGCCTTACAGAGCATGCAAAATATTATGTATGGGAAAGATATGACTGACGTGTGAGATTCAAACATCTTTTATTCAAAAATTTTCTATTTTAACCACTCTATATGAGACAAAATGTAGATAACTGCCTATAAATCAAGTCTATGGTGTTAAAAGAAATAATGATGGGTTTTGTCCTTCTGTCCTGCAGAAGCACAGTGGTAGGCTGATCTACATCAGAGTAGTACTTCTCCTGAAGCCTAAATTTTGTGCAGCTGGGCATGATGAGCTATCTTTTGTGTACTGTTGGATGGAGTGACACTGCTTCCCAGCAGGGCTTTCTAAATGAATTTTTGCTGTAAATCACACATCCAACTGCAGTGTATTCACACTGTTGTCAGAGACACAACACTAAGAAAGAGGATTCTGTATGAAGAAGTCACACAGTTCAGCACTTGCGAGTCATGGCTGTTGATGTCTTATCATGGAATATAGGCATGACGGAATAAGAAGCTCTGCTTTTCCATACTCCTGGGAGCTGAATTATTCATTTATGTTGTTTGGCACCTCTGTCTAGTAGGTGACTTGATTTCGTTTGTTAGCCTCAAGACTAGGTGGACAAGGTCCAGACTCTCCTAATACAATTCCACTGGCTAGTTTTTCTTTTTATTTGTAAGTAAATTTGATTTTAACTTAAAGTATGATTTGGCTCTCTGGCATGGTGGAAATACAAGCAAATAGGAAATCCAGAGCAGTAAAACATTTCCTGAACTTCTCTGTTTTTCTTATGTTCTTCAGTTAGTGGCAAATAAAGCATTAGCAACTCAAATACTTTCAAAACTTTAATGATTAATTTTTGCTATCAAGTTTGGGTAGACAATTGTATAATGATTTATGTTAATGTGTTCTTGTGCATTTAACTGGGGTCACCCCTGTCCCAGTGATGCTGCATCAGGGCCAGTCTCCATCTCCCCACAGCTTCCTGGCCACCACTAAGCGCCCATTCTCAGGCCCAAATCCTGGCCACCCCACCCAGGGGTCACCCCTGCAGCCCACCCTTGCTGTCAAAGCCCGGGCATCTGGACACAACACAGCCATGATTCATCCATGATTTTAATATGCCTGTCATTCCTTTCTCAGAGTCTCCTATGGGATTTCCAAAAGACTTCTTCATCTCATCCCTATTTTGTCCAGTCTAACTTCTATAAAAGCTAATAATAATGTTGCTGCCCTTTGGACTGCCCTTTGAACTAACTGTGCCTGTCGCACGTGACATGTGCCTACAACCTGAATTCCATAAACCTAAGAGTAGCCCCTCATGTTTACAGGTCAGACAAGAAAAGGCCTTGGAGGATGCAACATTTACCCAGTGTACTGCGTCCGCATGGGCAGGTTTTGGTAGTGGGGGCCAGAGTGGTGGCTTCTGTGAGAAGCTTCTAGAAGCTTTCTCCATGTCCACCAGAGCCAATGCCAGCCGGTTCCAGGACAGACACATTTCTGGCGAAGGCTGGACCAATTAGAAATGCTGGTAATATCTCCGTAGTAACATATTAAAGAAGAAGTAAAGAAAAATTGTGCAGTTGTAATTGCAGCTGGAGAAGAGTGGGATCAGAACATGGAAGATGTAAGAAGTCTGGCGGAGTCAGCGGTCAGCGGAGAAGGAGGGGGAGGAGGTGCTGCAGGCGCAGGAGTTGAGATTCCTCTCCAACGTGGGGTACAGACCATGCTGAAGAAGCTGTGTCCCTGCAGCCCATGGAGGAGCATGTGGTTGCAGAGATCCACCTGCAGCCCATGGAGGAGACCCATACTGGAGCAGGGGGACTCTTGAGAGGAGACTATGAACATGTGGGAGGCCTGTGCTGGAGCAGGCTATTGAGAGGGAGCTGTGGACCCATGGAGACAGGAGCCCATTCTGGAGCAGGTTTCCTGGTAGGACTTATGACCCCACGGTCCGGAAGGACCTGAAGGACTGTGCCTTAAGAACTGCATCCCATGGAAGTGTGACCCATATTGTGGCAGTTTGTGGAGAACTGCTGCCCGTGGGATGGACTCATTGGAAAAGTTAGTGGAGAACTTCCAGGGCAGAAGAAGGACTCGTCTCCCTCAGCAGCAGCAGGAACAACATGCAATGAACAGACTGTAACCCCTATTCCCCGTCCCCCTGTGTCACTGGGGGAGGAGCTCAAGCTGGGATGGAGGGAGGGGTGAGGAGAAGGGGTTTTATGGTCTTATTTTGCTTCTTGTTGTCCTGATTATTTCTAGTAATAATTTTAGCTAATATCTCTAATACAAGTTGGTTTTTCTCTGTGATGGTATTTAAGGAGTGATCTTTCTCTGTCCTTATTTCAACTTATGAATCCTTCATTATATTTTCTCTCTGCTGTCCAGCTGCAGAGGGGAGTGATAGAGATGCTTTGGTGGGCGTCTGGCATCCAACACCTAGCAATTCTTATTTTGTTGTTTTTCACAGCTTGAGGGCAGCCGAGGTGATTTAATACGTCCAGCTCAGAGAATATATTCAATGGCTTTCTTCTTGGCAGCAAAGCATAGTTACCAAACAGGACTGCAGAAAGGAAGAGTCATTCTCACCTTGCCATTAGATTTTGCCACTCCTATAAACTTCAAACTGAATCTGAAGTAGCACAAACAGAAGTGTGATCAATTTCTCAGTGTGAATGAAGATAGAGGTGCCTCTAAAACATAACTTAACATGATAAAAGCTATGACCCACAAAAAAAACCCCTCTGTATTGAAAAAATTCCCCCCAGTCTTTGTACAGTACTGCCACAGTATGTGCAGGAATAAATAATGAATATTGCATAATATATGTTGGGAGCATAGTACGTGGTGTAATTCCTGAGTAAGTTGTTACTGTACATCACCACTTGTAATGGTGTTTGCCATAAGACAATATAAATTTTATTTCAGGCATAGGAAAATATACTATTTTCTTGTGACTTTAAATCTAATTGCTTAGAATTTTCTATAAAATTCCATGTAGTTTCGTGCAGAGAACAAGACAACAAGAAATTCTTTCTTTAGTCTATTTTAAACATTGCTTCCTCTACCTCTCATTTTCCACAGCAGTGATCAAGGCTCAGAAAAGCTCTTGTAACACTTTTCAGATAGTTTCAGTCATTTTTGTTTCACTTGATGGAGATTACTATTCCCATGTGTTGTGTTAGCAAAGTAGTCATGCAACACATTTGAAGCTTGAATTAAAAGTCCATTTTTTCCCCCTGAACAAGATTCATAAATAAAAAATATCTTCTCTGAATAAAATTCAGGTATTGCACTGAAGGGAGAAAGCTTTATATGTTAACACTGTCAAGACTCAAAAATGCGTAGTAAAATGGCTCCACGAGTGATGAAATCCAGATTTCAAGCTTAATTCTCCAACTTTCATTTTAAAAATTGCTCCAGTTTACTCAGTTTTCTTAGGATTTCCATCAGGATCAGTTCAATTTTATTATGCACATGTGCTTAAAAGCCTCAGATATATAGGGTGCCTTTCTGTGCCTTAAATCATCACTCATAGGGTTGTCCCACTGCCCTAGAGGAGATGACTTTCAGAACATTATATCTGAGATACAGTGTTAGGTGACATCTAGATGCATTCATTTATCACTCACACACTTTTCCTCCCCCTGACTCTAAAGTGCATTCAGCAGGTTGTATCCTACTTCATCCTTGTACACCTAGCTGTCAGTGATAATGAAGTGAAAACTGTTACCAGTCTTTGGGATCTCTTTAAAATGATCTGTTGAATGCTGTCAAATCACATCTGTCCCTGCAGCTGTCAAAGGCATGCAGTTGTCCAGATTATGGTCTTTCCAAGAGCAGGTGGTTCTGTTACTTCCCTGGAAAAAACACTGACAATTGTACCCATTTGGTTCACATCAGCTCGGCATTTTAAGGAAGATGTCCATACACTACAGAAAAGATCACTATAAAAAAAGTAGACTTGAAGACAAAAGTAGGTTAGAAAGAATTGTCTTGATTACACATATAGGCCTGTTGAAAAAAAAAATTAAAAATAACCTGCTATAGAAGTTCAGAACTTGCTCTATATTTCTTAGACAATTTTCCTAACAAAAGTCATACTTCATATTCTGGAAAATACAGCCACTTTCAGAAATTACAAATATGTCAAATGTAGCTTATGAAATAATTAATTGTACAGATTTGCACAGACCAAATTGAAAAAGTCCTCTGTCCTGCTATATTAATCTTTGGTACTATGAACTGATTACATATCAGATAGACACACAGAACACTCAAGAAAAGTTACAGCTCCTTAAATATTTTTCTGTGCTGAAAAAACAGTTGATTTCCTTGCTATTTTACTAATGTGTTTACCTAAGAGAGACACAGTGTTTTTGCTCATTATGTCAATGGAGTTGAAACTCTTTCTGTGCAATTGGTGGCCTCTCATGTATTTGAATGTAGCTGAAAGCTTTAAAATCCTTTAGCTGGCTTGATTAGACAGCAACCCTTTGTCTGATATT
Source organism: Dicrurus megarhynchus (assembly GCA_013399195.1). Lineage (NCBI taxonomy): Eukaryota > Metazoa > Chordata > Aves > Passeriformes > Dicruridae > Dicrurus > Dicrurus megarhynchus. Next base: position 351,419 of record VXAD01007890.1, on the reverse strand, counting down.
GATTTCAGGATCTAGAGTTTATTAGCAGATCACCAGGGTACTTTTTTCCCTTTGAATTGTTGGCTATCACCCAATTTAAACAACTAAATATTAAACCAAATCCGAACCACTGTTTTCTTTTGTATTGTTAGAGCATTTTCATGTATATAGTAGTTCTTTATTGTATTTTACATGCTTATGTGCTAATTCTAGAATTTTTATTGATTTTTTTAATATAGGAATGCAAGTGAAAAATAAATGGTGACTCAGTATGGATTTCAGTTAAAGGTTAAACCATTTTAAAGGCTTTTAATGAAACAAAAAACCAAAACAACAAAACAAAACCAAAACAAAAACAAACCAAAGGGAAAAAGCCAAACAAGATATTAATAAAGTAAAAGCTCATAAAGTGATTTGTAGCATGCCACATCACTCCTTTCTGAAAACAGAACCAGAACCATGGGTTTTCTGTGTCATACTTACATGGAAAGAACATTCAGTGAATAAAGTGCAGAGGAAAAAGAAGGGTTACATTCTGCAGATTGGTAGCTGTAGCATGGCTGTACATAAAGCATTGATTGAAGGCACTGGAAGCAGAGTGCTGGGTAGAGCATCCAACAACTGTGTAAACAAGAGAATAAAATGGATACTGTCCAACAGAGCTTGCAATACCTCCTGGTTTGGTGCAGTTTGCATACTTGCTAAGTGTACCTGCTACTCCATCATTATGGAGCTTGAAAACAGTGAATAGTAAAAGATTGCTGTCCAATTTCTGTATAAAATCACTCAACCCATTATTTGTACTTTTGAATGTGATGTTCAGCTGGCTATTCTCTGAACAGTTTCCTGATCAGTCCTGCACTCGTTTGATTGAGGCTGCAATCAAGTTATGTTCCCCTAACCTGCCCAGGAATGTCACATGAAAGAGCATCCCAGTCTTTATTTGTGTCTACACATGTGAAATATTTTCTTTATTAGAAAGAGTCAATGCATTGTGGAAGGTGTAATACTGGATAGACAGAGAAATATCTTCACCAACTGGGTTTTGGATGATATGAATAAGTTGTAGGACTCTTTTCTTCGAAGTTCTGCTGTGAATTGGACCTCAGCTGATCAATACATATTATTTTGAGTTTTTTGTTTGATTGTTTCAGACAGGGAAAATCACAGAATTATAGAATGGTTTGTGTTGGAAGGGACCTTTAAAGGTCATCCAGTTCCAGGGCTCTTCCAATGGGCAGGGACATCTTCCACTAGATCAGGTTGCTCAGAGGCCAGTCCAACCTCCCCATGAACACTTCCAGGGAAGTTACTGTGCTTTAACCAAGTGCATTTCCTTTTTGGGATTCTGATTGGTACCAGTAGTGAAATACAGAGTATGTGCTTGAATTTCTATCTTTCATTTGTATACTGTGCTGTCTTGACATGAACCAAACTGTAGTTTTGTCCATCTCTCAATGCACTCTATGGGCAAGGTAATTCAGAGATTTTGTCACACTTCTGAGCACTATATGGACACTGGCATCTACCACATTTATGGACAATGTACGCCAGTGTCTCCCCGCCCTCAATATCTAATTTAAATTGACTCTATTTCAGTTTAAAACCATTACCTCTTGTCCTAACACAACAAGCTCTGCTAAAATTTTGTTCCTGTGCTTCTTAAAAGCCCACTGTCAGATCTGAAAGGCCACAATAAGTTCTCTCTTCTCATCTTTTCCAGGATGAGAAACCCCAACTATCCCAGCCTGTCCTCATAGGAAAAGTTTTACATTCCCTTCATAATTTTTATCACTCTCCTCTGGACCTGCTCCAACAGGTCCTTGTCTTCCCTTGTGCTGCAGACCCCAAACTGGATGCAGTGTTCCAGGTGAGGTCATATGAGAATGGAGCAGAGGGGCAGAATCCTCTCCCTCTCCCGGCCACTCTGCTTTGGATGCAGCCCAGGACACATTTGGCTTTCTGGGCTGGGAGTGCACATTGCTGGCTCATGTCCAGCCTCTTATCCACCAGCACCCCCAAGGCCTTCTCAACAGAACTGGTCTGAATTTGTTCATCTCCCAGTTGAACTAGAACTGCTTCTAATTTTCTGAGATATTACATATTTTCCATTAGTTTCAAAATAGAAAATAATGTTCAGAACCCTTCGTTATGGAAGAGCTTTTTCTCATAAGAGCAGTCAGGGAATTTCCTAGTGAATTTTCTGGCAAACGAAGGGAACTAAGAGTTTACTGTGGGGAGAGATAAGATAGAATTGGGTTATGGGCTGTGGGACACACCTGCAGAAGCACATGGCAGCACAAAGAAGCACATGGCAGCACAGAGAAGCACATGGCAGCACAGAGAAGCTTGTCTCCACCGGACCCTGGGAGGAGGAGGTGTCACACGGCAGACCCCTACAGAGAGGAGCCTGCCGGGAGCTGACAGACGGGTGAACAGCGAGTGACCACCCCATAAAGGACATTTGGAAAGTGTGCTGCTGATGTGGCAACATGGGATAGGTCACGTAGTGAGAATTGCCATGTAAGGAAATACTGTGCCTTGAAAATGTGTATAACCATCTCATTTCTTTTGAATAAACAATTCAGATTCCCTGCTGGTCTGGGTCTGTGCCTCGGTCACTCACAAATGGTGCCCAACATCAAAAACTAAAAAACAATTAACAGTTACTCCCAATAAAAACAACTCAACTAAACATTACAAAAAAAACTAAAAAAACCCCTCAAAACTAAAACAAAACCCAAAAACTAAAAAAAACTCAAAAATGAAAACAAAACTCATAACACCAATCAACCTTTCCACAAAACAAAAAAAACAACCAAAAACCATAAAAAATAATATTTCATAAAACCAAAAAAATCACAAAAATGTTAAAACAAATTTTACAAAAACGCAACAAAAAATTAAATCTACAAATTTAAACAAACTCTTATTCTAAACAAAAAACTATAATCCAACTTTAAATATTACTGATATTTTTAATCCTCAAACATAAAACATTTTAAAAAACACATTACAAAACCAAATTACACACAACAACTCAACACTAACAAAACTTTTATATCCATAAAAAACAATATACAAAACAGTCATAACACATACACCACCAAATAACCGAATTAAAAAACCCACTTATATCACCTCAACAACCATACCAACTCTTTCTACACCACTAAAAAACCCACAAAACTCTAATTAGAAACTTATCAAAACTACAAGAAAAAAAAAAACCCAAAACACAATCCCTAATCCCCCAATCCATTTAATCCTTAAAAAAAAATCACAGGTTACTTTGATTTTTGGTCCTAATGTGCACGTTATACCACAAAATTTTTTTCTAGTAGGTGTGATTATGCACTTTGTATGTTGTCTATAGTTATTTGAAGTTTAAGAAAAAAACATCTCTCATTAGGCTCCCATTTTTCTTTCAAAATGGGTACTTTGAAGCTGGGCTTTTAATACAGTTTTTTTAAGAAATTCTTTGTTGTTTCTGATAATTTTTCACTCTAGAGTAGTTGTATTTATTCTGAGGAACCTTTCAAAAAGTCTCCTTTTTTATTCCGGACCTTCATGCTAAAGGGTGTATACCTGAGCAGCTATAACCACCACCCCTGCAGCCTCTCTTCAGCTACCAAAATCTTGCAACATAAGATAAATACTCTGATTCTTGTCTGTTGCTTTTGATGAATAAACTGACAACAATGGTCTCTGTGCCTTTTTTTTTCTGGTTTAAAGTCTCCATCTCTAAATAGCAGAAAGCAATAATCTCGTTTGATTTTTATGGCAATTCATGCAATATTTTCATTATGTTATGAATATGATTTTAATTTGGCATCAATAATGAAAAAAGTTTTACCAGTTACAAATTTTCTATATTCTAATTCTGTTTATCTTTCCTATCATAAATATAGATTGTATTTTCCTCCATTCATTCCTGTAACTCATTTCAAAACATAATCTTTTTCATGTATGGAGGGAAATTTAACAAACTCAGTAATTATTTCGACACATACCATAATTATGAGGTAAGAACTGTAATTTTGAAACATACTCTTTTTTTTTTCCATTTGTTAAATGACCTGAGACAAGAAGGAAAATTAAGTACTTTATCAAAAAAGACTACATTTGTTTATAAGTCCTCTGGTAAGGGAGCATTTCTCATATCTCCCTGTTTTCCCCCATCTTTTCATCCTGAGCTATAATTCCATCATTTGCTTGACTGACTTTCTTGAACTTTGACCTTTGGTTTACTCATGCAGCGTAAAAAGTATTAATCTGGCACATGCATCCTGGTGTGATCTGCTTGCCTATAGAGTCATGGCTTCTCTGCCTCTCATTTGTCTTAATAATACAGCTAGAAGAATTAAGAAGCCCAGTCAGGTCACATCAGTTAATGGACTGTTCTTGTCACGGACTGAATTTTCTTGTAAGAGGCAGAAGGGAATAATTTCAATGTTAGATCTCTTCTGGACATTATCTATCTGTACACTTTCCCCCTCCCCTGCAGCTCTCCTGTCTAAACCATCACTGGTTTTAATTAATATCCCCTCTTTCTTTCTTTGACTCAGTGAGCCAGCAATAACCTATGATGTGTCATTTTCTGTTATACTATTTGTATGCTAGTATCTTGAGCATGGCATTAGATCCCATTCTGCAGCTGAAGATCTTCTGTTTATTGCTATAGACCATTAAAAAGAAAGTCAAAGTATTGCTTTTTAAATATTTTTCCTAAATTGGGCATGGTTTTTTTTAAGAAAATGCCAATTAAATTACTAGGTAATTTATTATTTATATTAGCGTTAAATTCACAGTACAAAATGATAATATACTTAGACCACACTTATGACAGGATATGATCCCTAATTTCACTGCAAAAAGATGAATTTCAGCTGAGTTATTGTCATTAACTTAGTAGAATGGGAATACATTCTTTAATTTTATTAAGATTCAGATTAAAATCTAAGGTGTCTTGGAAAGAAACACGATTGAAATTGGATGAGACATCTGTTGCAGCACAGCTCACTCTTCTTATAATTTAAATGATGTCTTTTTTTTTTTTCCTACATTTTTTAAAGCTCGTAGCCTGTTTCCAACCTTGCTTTCAGAAGACATAACTTTATATCCTGTCCTGGTTTTGGCCCAGATCAGCAGGAGGGGGCGTGGCTAAGACTGTAATGTTATTCGATAGAGAGGATGTTCAGAATGATGTAAAATCCTTGCTTCCTCGGAGACTTAATATGGGACACTAAATCTAAAAAATCAATACTGAAAATCTTAACCATGGCTGATTCCAAAACAAATTATAAAAGCTTCTTTAGAATTCAAGTATTGATTAAAATTAAAAGCTGATATTTGCTTGATAAACTCAAGAGAGTTAGCAAATTAGTTGTCATATTGTAAGCCAAATATTTAAGTTTTGAATTATTCATTTTATAACTCTGATTTATAAAGTTAAGAATTATTTTTGAAGCCTTTGCTGATTTCAGGTGTATTCCTGTCATATGACTGGTTTTGTTCAGCTATGTCTATCATGCCATGTTTAAAAAAGTGTGAATGTGTCTATTCTATTAAAGGGTGCCTTTCTATATCAGGTTAAGTGTCTGTGTAAAAGCATTATACAGTCATAAATCTATCCAAAATATTAGTGCTATTCTATTTCTCAGGATGAGGAAAGTAGCGTAAGTTCAGAAAATTATGAACTTCATTAAACACGGGCAAACTTCTGATTGATCCAGTCTCACCATCACTGCATAGCTGGCACTTTTGTTTGCATCCAAAAGAACAAAAGACACTACCAAATTGTGTCTAACAGATCTCTTCCATAAAAGCAGTCAGATTTCTGGAGATTAGATTTTTATCTGAAGGCAGAACTTTTCATGCAGGTAGGCAGAGAATTCTCATTTCACCTTTAGTGCTGAAAAACTAAGAGGTCATTTTTTTGGTAAATGCAAGAATTATGGGCTTGAGCAGTTAACCATGGATGAAAAAATAATATCATTTTTAAAATTCATTTATATGTTTTACAGAAACTTCGTTCTTACATTTAACAAACTATAACGCATGGGTAACCAAACTACTTGTAGGACTGGACTAATATGTTTTGAGTTTCCTTCTTGAAATACTATATGTTGAACAGCCTGAATAATTTGAAACTTACACAAAGATAGTGAAACCAAAAAAGGCTTGTGATTGACAGCATTATAATAACTCATTAACCCTATCATCTTTTTTTGTTTTATGAAAGTAATTGCCAAAGTATTTTTTCCTCTTTTTTCTGCTAGTAATGATAGTCATCTCTTCATTTTGTGTTACAAAAAAAAATCAAAACTCATGGAGTTCTTCTTTTCAACTTCTGTGATTTCATGTATCTTCATATTCAGAATTCATATTAAAGCAAACCCAGCTACAACAGCTGGGCTCTGTATCAGTGCTCTATAATTCCTATTTATCATATTAATTTCTATTTTAACCATCAACTAAGGAGAAACTAAGTTATGTGCAAGTGATATTTTGCACAATATTATGCAAAACAGTCATAAACAAATCAAACAGAAGCCTCAGTGGATAAGGAAACACCCCAAAAAAACCCCTACTAACTGTTCTTTAAAGCAGATCCTTCAGTGGAGTGGGAGGGTATGGCAGGACAGACATAGATAGCTCTCACTTCCCTCACAGCTAGACAATTAATTCACTTAACCTCCTGAGTGGTCGGCTGATCTTGAAAGGTTTTTTGCATAAAGGAAATTTGTTTGATTTGTAGAAAATAACTCTCATCCTTTATTTATTTTCCATCAACACCCTGCAGCTCCTGTATTCCCCCACCATGCCCCCCAGATCTGTGATGAGAAATTAGAGCTCCAGGTCACAAGAGAGAAACTGCCTACATTGTGGTGAAAATCCTTCCAGAGTAATTTAAGAATGTTATTAAAAAACAGTTGTTTATAAGATTTGTTGAAACATTTGATAACTACCTGATCCAAAATCTTCTTCAGTGGATGACAGCTAGAATAATATATACAGTGGCATTTAAAGAACAGTAAATAGTCTTGAATGTGCAGGTGCAAAATAATTGTTTAGAAACTTGGTGGCAAATATGATTTCAACAAAAGGAAGGAGAATATTTAATATATAGAATTTTCTATAGCAATCAATTTGACTGCTGCATAATAATTAGAAACATTTTCTGCTCTGTTGCTTCAATAAACTGCAGTATTTATGAATCTGGATTCTGTAAGCTCTCACTGAACTTGGCCAGACCTTATGCATCAGATTGGTAAACTGCATGGTTCGTGATTCAGTGATTGTGCAAGTTTTATTGAACTCAACCAGACTGGTACTGCTAAATTGGCTATAATCAGAAATTAAGCCCAGCCACACCCAATATTTCTGATCCCTGACAACCAGCTGCAAGGAAAGGGAACATATTTTCTGCCAAATCTTTATACCCTTATTGCAAGAGAAGGTAAAGCAAAGTGAAGCAGAAATGTTTAGTATAAAATAATTTGAATAGAAAGAATGTAAGTTTGGCATTCGGTTGAGTTCAAGAAATCTGTAGAAATATTGATCATAATCATGTCTCTTTTCAGAAGACCTTTATAACCAATTCATAAAAAACAACACATTTTGCAGATAAATAAACATTATGTCAAAATCTGTGATCCCATAACTAAATATATAAGATGCAAGGGTAATAAATAAAGCATCCATTGTTTCTGTATTTAATTTATGTTTCTTTTTAAAAGAGTAGGATTAGAAAAAAGAGACAGAGTCATTAAGTAGCATGTTAATTATGCCTTTGGCCTTATTTGTAGAGGAATAAACAAAACATTGTATACAATGTGATCCATAATTTTGATTGAACAATTATGAAGGAAAAAAAAAACAACAAAAAAATACCCCACCTAGCTGTCCTACATCCCACTTTTCTGTCCCCTCAGGAACAAACATTTATGGAATTTTGTGCGTGGGTTCAGATGTTACCTGAAACAAAGTAGTACAGAGCATCACTAGAGGATGATCCTTAGCCTTTAACTTCTTAGATATTGCAATGAAATCAGTACCATATTCCCTTAAAGAAGCTCCTTATATCTTACACCTAATCAAAACCAAGTTCACAAAGAGCTCAACATATTATGCAGATAAATAGGATATTTATACTCATGTATATTTATATATACATAATATATACTCTTGTCCTTCTGACACGCCCACATTTTGGTAAACTTCAGTTTCTAAACTGTCATTGATTAAGTTTTGCCCAAGTTATCTAAAATACTTGTTTTAGTACTATCTACCATTACTACACGAACTACTTTTGTACAGTGATTTGCCATTCAAAACCAAACGACAAGATAGTTTTTAAAAATTGATTAAGTGAACCATTCTTTCTGTTCTGCTTCCAGCACATCTAGTTAAACAAAAAAACATAAAAATAAATTTTAAAAGCATCTTTTGTCATGTGAGCAGTTATTAAATCTCTGGCAAAGTCAATGGAGACATTAATTTAAATTAATTTAAGTGGAAAGTTGGTGGTAGTGATGGAAAGGATAAAACAATATCAAGAGATAAAAGTAGCTGCAATAGTACCTCTGTTACACAAAGACTCCTCTAGAAGAAAGAAAGGAGAGCTGATTAGCTGAATAGGAAAGATAAAGCAAGTGTCTTCTCCCTTGGACAACACATTCTCCCTTCCTGCTTCTCACCCTGCATTGTGGTCTACCAGCTAGCTTCCCTCTTTTCTTTTTGGACTACCACAGGCACTTTGACATGTCTTTTGGACACATCTTCTGCTTCAGTTGTCACTGGCCATGGATTGGTCTGCTGTCCTCTATTTCCTCAAAATTAATGGTAAATAGTAAGCAGGGTTCTATAGTAAGACCAATTGTACCTGCGAGAGCTGCCGTATATTCTATTTCTTATTTAACATTGCAAACTGAATCTTTTCCTAAGGAGCCAGATAGGGGCAGGATATGCATCTGATCAAACCTAAAGTCTGTGTCAAGGATGGGAGCTGAGCAGTTGTACTCAGTTACAATTTAGTGTTACACTTGCATTTTTTTTTTCTAAATTCAAGATGTTTGCACTGATTTCTAATGAATAAGTTATTCTGCAACATGAACACTATGCCACATTTTCTATATTATGCTAAGTGCATTTATTTAAATATCATCAGCTCAAGTGAAACTGTGTGTGTGGTGTATATAGTGCATTGATCAGAGATGCTTCTCTGGAATAAGGTCAAATTAGTGATGGAAGTGTAAAACATGCCTCATAAGGTTGGTTTACAGATGATGTAGATATTACATCTATGCCATAAATTATGTAAAGAGTTATGAGAAAATAAAAGCACAGTACTTGCAAAAGTTTCTGAAGAGCTATAGAAAGTAGTGTTTTCCTGGCAATTCATAAAATGTTGTCTTGGCTATCCAAATCAAGTTTGAAATTGGTTGTTTTTTTCAAAAGTGAGGAACAAACAAGCCAGCTGAATAGATTGTTGCGGTGAGCCATGGCCAGAGCCATGGTCAGCTGGACCAAGCAGAACAAAAGGTCCATTGGTTTTATGCCTCCACAGCTCAAGGGCTCGAAGGTACCGTGAGCACCCAAAAGGCTGTGGAAAAACATGCAGACCATTGGCTGCTGCCCTCCCCTCCCCTTGTGCTTCATATTTGCTTATTTCTCCAGAAAGTTCTATGTTACTCGGTAGTTGATTGGCCTCTGTTACCCCTCTCCCCCCATTCCTTCTCCCATTCGCCCTAATCCCTTCTCCCCACCCTTGTGGCACCCCCTAACTGATATTTTATTGTTTATTATGTGTTCTCCACACCCATTATGTAGGGGTATAAAACCCCCCACCAGCCATTCTCTTGGCTTTCTTCATGGGTTTTTGTTCTCCAATTAACCTTTCCCTGCCCATACGAATGTCGCTGTTCTTGCAGTGGAACGGAGAAACGACACAGAGTCCAAGCTCAGGGTAAATGGAGGCCGAAGTGATTTAATAACTTCTTAGAGGGTTTTTATATGTTGGTTCGCAAAAAGTGTGTTAAATGGCATAAGGTAATTGGTTCTTTTGGCCACCCACCCCTTAAAGTGATTGGCCAAGTTCTAAGACACCCATCTCTAAATGTTTTTCTAGTTGGAATCATAACAATGGTGAAAAACAACTTAGCAGAAGTTTACAGAACTGTAACATTGTTTTGAATTACTTGCATGGGAAAGACAGAGTTCTCACAAAATGCTGCTGAGAGCTGAAGAAATTCCTTACTGAACCTTTTTCAGCATCCATAACACGAAGAAGTCCCTCCACTGTACAAGCCTCCTTCTTGTACCTGTACTAGTGGTCAAGGTGAACCCGAGCGAGAGCTTCGCCTGCCCTCCTGTGCCACGATCGGCTTCCGTCCCCTCAGCCGGGGCAGGTGGAAGATTGCCCGGTGCTCGGGTCAGTGTCTAGCTGGTAAAAGCACCGCGGCAATGGATGGATATTTTAATGCAAATATGTAACCCCAGAAGCTCTCAATAAAGTTGATATTTGTGATTGTTTTGCTGATTGTTCTTCTTCATGATAGTGAGGTGCTTTTCATATTGTTATCTAAAGCTACAAATATCACATGTGAAATACATGCACATATATATGCATGCAGGCTATACTGGCATGTCATTCTTTTAATTTCAAGAACTGAAAGTGAATACAAACATTGTAATTTTATACACAATGCAGCATACTTCTGAAGGGTTAAAGTTCTTAGTTTGTCAGTCATCTTTTCTTTTCTAGGAATATAATTCTGGGTGAAATATATTAGCTTAAATAATTTGCTGTAGCCCAGTAATCATAATAAAATAGAAATAAATCTACCAATTTAGTAGTCAATTAGTGCTCTAATCCATGAGACCATGGCAATGTTGATACTATTAACTGGAGTCACGACCTGAACCTGTGGGCAATGAGAATCTAGATGTAGAACTGCAGACATTGCTGGCACCATTCCTTCCTTGAGAACTCATTTCAGTGTAAAAATAAGTGAAAAGGCTTTGGTTGTAGTTCATCAATAGAAAAGGGATTTTATCCTTCTGTAGTTCTCACTCTCACTACTGCTTCTTTATTACTCAAGCCTTTACAAATTCCCTGCCTCCAGTGTTCTTGCTCACTGATCTGCCCTGGATGCCTGGTGCTTCGTGGCTTATTAGCAGTCTGTCATCTTGCATTTCACAAAACTGTTTTCCAAAAACCCAAGTAGATTTTGTCACATGAACTGTTTTCACCAAACTTGTTTGGGTTGAGACCTCCATAAAAAGCACAAAGCAGTTAAGCAGCATCGTAAAATTTTTGGAAATGTTTCATGTTCTTATTTTGTCTTCCACCTTTTCACTGCTTTTAGAACTAAAGATACAACCTTCAGTATTTCTAAACAAAATAAAACAAAAACCAAACTAATCAGAAAAACCACCCTGTGGAAATTCCATAATTTTCAGATATAAGAAATTTAACAAATCAAGAAATGCACGTCTCAACAATGGCTGCTTTCCAAGACCCAGAAAGACAGAGAAAGAACATATTTAGAGAGTTCAAATTTAAGTTATTACAGAGCTGCAATATGTATAGATAAACCCAAGGCATAGGCAAAATTTCCATTTACTCCTTCCAATGTTTTCTTCTCTTGGAGAGAGATCTGTTTTTTTGAGATTCTCAAATAACATCTTATGTCTACATTAGTCTCTAAGAAAGATTTCTGGATGTATACAGGCAAAAGAAATGAGCAAATGGTCTTGGCACTTTGGTTGTCACTATTAATTTTCCTGAACCTGTTTGCTTGCTATTAATTATGCATGCACTAGCGAGGATGTTAGGGATGTCAGACTGGCTTTGCTAAAATGGTACGTAAAGTTGCAACAAACTCAATGGAATGAAAACATTGAATAAGTAAAAGGTTGTTATTTATAATAGATGGGCTTTCTTAAGTGATATTGATTTAGAAAAGGCTCATTTGACAAGAAATATCACTATGTTTTTAACAGGCATTAATCACCAGATGGCAGTGGCCTTTTAGAAAAAAATGTTTATTTGATTATATTATTACTTAAGTCATGATACAATATATCACATTCAAGTGAAATATTTGCAGAAACTTTCCAGAACACCAATGCTTCCTCTATAATGGTAATTCCTACCAAAGACTGTGGGTAAATCTTGATTTCTTCAGACAGTTTCATCCACTTGTTCTTTATTTTTAGGACAGAATATCAAGTATTACTAGCAGAACACAAGCCCGAGTGAATTCAAATGAAATCTGTTCCCTGAAATTCTGTACTCTCATGGGAAGGTGACAAACATATTCAAGTAAAACTGAAGTCTGGAATTGTCTTGATTTGTCTTAAACAGTTTATTGCACTAGCTATGAAACAACTGGGTGGCTAAAGTCGACTAGAAAAATAAAATGGTGGTTGTTGTTAAACTAAAGACCTTGTTCACTATTATTAATCTCTGCACTTATTCAAACTTGTTTTATTAAATGGCTTTATCTGATGCTTAATTTTTTGAGTTAATGCTTATCAATAGCATATATTCCAGTACTTCACTCTACCATTTCTATCAAAGGTCCAGCAAACAATTATAAGAAAAGCATTTTTACAATAGAGAATTGCAGACGAAATGGAAAAGACACATATTGACAAACACCAACATAAAAAAAATTGAAAAGAATAGAAAAAATTTGAAGATGACCTGAAGAAGTTTCCACCATAAACACTGAGTTAACAGACCATTATGGATACCATTCACCTGCACTTGCCTAAGGGATCACCAAATCATTTGTGACAAAACAGTGAGAAAGCAGGTCAGGTAATAGGGACATCTGTAAAGCACACTACTAATAATTTAACTGAGTGATTAATTTCCCCTTTTATTTTGGTGGAGCAGTTTTGCTTACTCGTGTGTTGTGTGGGTATAACTTTGCTGGAAGAGTAATGACTTCTGCCATATGTCAGTGTGGGCCATAATAATGCCACCAGAATCACCAGTAAATCCATTGGTCTGTATATGAGATACGTTTTCTTTTTGCTCATTCCACACTTTGAACATAAATCCAGGAAGCATGGAAGAAGCACCTATTGTTTTGAAGGTTTGGAATACCTCAGAAGACTAGGATGAGGAAAAGGAGGTGAGATGCTTTCTCTAAGCTACCTGGCAGAATTGAACTTAACTCCCTTAACTCTCTGAACCTTCAGAAGTCAGATATGAATATGTCATTATGTATTTTTATCTATGTATGCTAATATGTAACAATCTTACTGTTCTTATCTTGCTGAGAGAAAGAACCACAGTTTGACACTCCCCACAACCCAATATATTTGTAAAAGTGATGTTTTCCACTTAAAGAAACATACAGTATCTGGGAATGTTCTCCTCTTTAGGATTTTTAATAACAAAAATGTTATTAGGATTATAGCCTCCTTGAAGCTGGGTTTTCATTGTTGTTTAGCTTTTATCCTAAAAATCATCTCATTCGAGGTTTATGCACTGGTTCTAAGTCTATGTAAACAGAGCTGGAGGATGACTGCTCATTCTTTTTTTTCTCCTTTCTCTGTTTAATTTTTTATTCTCTTTTATCAATTCTTTACTGTACTAGGACTCGTCTGAACAAACCCTAGTCTCCCCTGCTTTCTCTAATTATTAAAAATGCTTCCATGTCTTGCTTCTTACATTATGCTTCCAAGCTTTTACTAACAGGCTTTGCTTTTTCCAGATTATTCTACTACACACTTGCATACACACAAGATATGTATACATGTATACACACACACATACATACATATATGCAGCAAATCACAAATGCTTCTTGACAAAGGTCACCCAAACTGATACATAGTCATAAGCTGTGCCTGGCAATGAAAAAATGAATGGGCAGCTTTGCTAATGATGAACACCAATGCTGCTCAGAATTTAGTTTCGCTCATTTGTCACTGCTTTATCAGACTCACTTGAGCAGAGGAACTTCAGGTGAGAGATGACTGTGTCATCTAAGACAGTAACATTGTTCTAGCCTAATGTTTCCGCTCTAAAATTTAATGGGTTTGACTCACCTTTTTGCTGGCTGGCAGTGGGGGTTTTATCTTGCCTTTCCTTCTGGACCGACTTTTTGCTGGACCATAGCCTTTGGCTCGCAGGCATATTGGAAGTGAAAGCAATGAAATTCCCATCACTATCCATGTGCCCCTACTGTGTACTTCTAATAGACACACAAGCCCTAAGTTTTAAGATGGTAGGATAAAAGAAAATGACATCCCTTGATTTCAGTTATAGGTTCACAGGTTCAAAGATAGAAACCAACAACAAAATTCTTAACAGCTGCATCTGCATCATGTAGCCACCTGCAAATTAATGCACTAATAAGAGCAGATCAAACAGGATAAAAGAAAAAATTATGCTTAAGGGAAAGTCTGAACCTAAAATACTTCTGTATTTTTCATGATTACTAGCTACAAAAATTGAACCTTTCTTTTCTTTTTAAAGACATATGGCTTCTCATGAAGGTACTAGATTTGGGAAACTAAATTTTTATGGTGTCATACCACATCTAAATTCGTAAAAAGTGTTGTGTTCCAATACTGTGATGTGATGAAGCAGCTCCAGAAAGATCAACTACTGCATACTCTCTAGAGCTGTAGCTGCAAACACTCATGTTTCTGTGTCCCAGAATTCAGTTGTACCTTTTACTATGCAACTCAGTTGCGTCTCAGAAATTTGATGCATTGTATGGATTTTTTGAGAAAATTTCCAAATAGAAAAAACTCTACTAAAATTTGCTTCTTTTATTTCTGGCAGTTTCATTTGTTGTTTTCATCTGGTTTTTTGTCTATGTGTTTCGTAGTAATGTTGTGGGATCCTGCATTAAATATAAAACACTCCCTGTCTCATACCTGTGTATTCCATTGCTTTTCCCAATAAAGGAAAATTTGATCTTTTGAACAGAAAAACTTGTGTGCCTTTTATAACACTGTAAAACTCTTCAGTTTAGGAGACTCCCTAAAAGCTCAATGTAAAGATTGAAATAATGATAGGGGACAAAACTACCATATTACTTTTTCTTAATTGTATTGAGTAAATGGCATTCATGCTTGTCGTAGTCAGCAGACATAACAAAAAGTAATGATATTAGAAACTATTTTAGCACAGTGGCAGATATGAAATATGGCAGATATCAGCAATTATTGATTAAACTACATATTCTGCCTATGTAAAGTAATGAATACAGAGAATTCTAATAAACTATTTATATTTTAAAGAAATTCAGTATTCTTTCACCATGTCTGTATAAATATATTTAAATACTAATGCAGAAGGTAAAAAAAAACATATACTGTGTAAGACCTTAGTGCTGTTTCTAGGCAAAGGATTTAAAAATATTTAGGACAAATTAAACAGCAACATGTAATTGACACAGAAGTCCGAGTCTCATTTTCAAATGCCTAAGTAGCTGAGAGCACTTAAATATTCAGATTTGGGCTAGCTGGAATTGCAAATATTGGCCTGTGACATGTTTACTAATTAATCACTTGGACTATTCACCATTAGATATGCAGAGCATAAGAGAGTCATTTGAGCTGCATGGCATCTTCCTGGAGAGTCATCATCCCACTTTAAAAATAGGAGAAGTAAGTAATATATCATTCATTTTCTATGAGCTTTCTGGTTTAGAGCAGCATGAGCTAGGTTCTGAACTCCTATAGACAAAACACAGATGCACACGTGACAACGCATTTTCCAGAAATCAGTGAAAAGACACAAAAAGTTTCATTTTCTTTCTTAAAGATTAACAATACAATATTAACAATCTCAGAATGTATTTCTTGAAAATTACTTTTATGTGCAAGTTATGTCTAGATTGTTTTTAGCCTGACCTGATGTTATCTAGAAAAACTAGATGAGAAATATGCCCAACAGTTTTGCATGACTAAACCCATAGACTTCTTCAAGGAGAAAGACAACATATAGTAAACTAAATTTAGGTTGACAGATCCAGTCAGTCTAAAAGATTGCAAATCTTAAATTTTAAAACCCTTTAATTTTTCTTTAACATGCAAACTAGCAAACAAACAAAGCCCCCATATCTATCACTCACATCAAAAATTCGAACCTATTATTTCCCTCATTATGCAGATTTTCAATGGACAGGCTCTTGAAGCTGAGAGGGTAAACAAGACTAACCTTTATCCATTACTAATGCACTAGTGGAGGCACTCAGGCATTAAAATGATTCTCATGTAAGACTACATGTAGAAGCTATTGATCTGACCCACAAATACCCTGCACTATCCTAGTTTTCTTTACCTATTCTTGATAATAGCAAAACATTTGCATCTAAAATAAACCATATCCACAATCAGTGGCAGCGATGGAATAATACTTTCTTGCAGTCAAACAAAACATGTTTAAGAAACAAGTAGGATGACAAGGACCTTAATATTTGAAAGTGTTATTTACATACTGGTTTGAAAGGCCAGACACTAGGAATGCTTGACAGAAGCTTCATTGTGTGTGGAGATATTCTGATATATTGCAGATATTCTGAGAATAAAACACATTTGCCTGTGGAGCATTAAATGTGAGCAGAAGTGAAACTTTACAGGACCCAGAAAATTAAAATGCATTTTTCTCCTTTCTTCTCAGCTTTCTTTTCCTGTTCTTCCTGTTATTCCCAGCATCCCTGAGCAGTACTTGTTCATAATATTTGGTTAGTACTAAAGGCAGTATGAAAAAGAAAAAAAACAAGCAAAAGATTTTTAGTATTTTGAAAGAAAACAATAAAAATACGAGAGCATCTAAATGGACAAGCAGGAAATGAGGATACACTGGAATTATATGATACCATAAAATCAATTATTCAGAAGAAACAAGAGATTGAGCCAAAAGTGTAGATAGAAAGCAATGACAGCAACAGCAAGAAAAGGAGATGGGTAAAGGAATAAAAGATCTGGACTGTGTCTGCATAATGATTTTTTTCACGGCTTATGTAGCTTCCATGCACCTTCTCATTTTCTGTATGAGGCCTCAGTGTGACTGTAGTTCATCAAGGAAGAAGGCATAATTTCTCTGTCAGTGCACAAAACAGTTCTTCAATAATTAAATATCTGTGACCTGAAGCTCATCAGGCATTTAGTCTTAGAAGTAACTGCAGCAATTATAGGTTAAATGTCTGCGGGTGAGTGAAGACCTCACAAAAAAAGGTTAAAGTGCAATTCTCCTTTGAAATTTGTTCTTTAGATATTGACAGCAGAAATGGAGGGTTTGCTTCTAGTGCTTTTTTGCAACATACCTTTGGAGGTAATACATTGATACCATTTGGTTACTCTTGGCCAAGCAGCATTACGTAACCACCAGGTCATACTGGAGCAGCTATTGGACAAAATTCCCCAAAATAACTCCCCTGCCCCATTCTTAAACCTAGGAAGTCACTAATCGAAAATCAGAAAACACAATTTTGAAGCTGAACTGCGGAGTTAAGACTACAGAACACTTTCACTTCATGCATTCCTTTAAAACATGGGGGAGTTTCATACCAGCTAGCTTTAATCACTGTGAGATTGGAGCCTGGCATGCACAGATACTGCTGAAAGGCAGAGAGCCTCCCCTATGGAGTAATTTTAGATTTAGGAGCTGAAGCTATGTGTCCCAAATCATTCACTAGATGATGCTCTTTCTCTTATTTATACATAGGTCCTAGACAGACTAGCCACTAGGCATATTAATTGGTTGGGTTGTTATGCTTCCTGATGCCTTTATTTATGAAGTAGGACGAGCTACTGTTACAAAGCAAGCAGAAAATATGTTAATACAAAGAGAGCAGGTTCACTGCACCACTGAATGAGCACAGAAAAAATTCTAACAAAAACCCAGTAGATACTGCTAGAGCTTTTAATTGAAGTAAATGGATTTTTATGGTGTTGTTAATTTTTTTTAAAATCAATTGATATTTGTGAGTTATAGACAAAGGAGTCCAGGTATTTTTAAACAAGATATCTTGAAGATATTGGCCTTCAAGCCAACCCTCATGACCCAGGTGTATGTAATTTTTGATTCAAGAACTTGACCTTTTGTATATTAGATTCCACATACTGAATTCTTCTTTACTCAAAGACTACTGTACTCTGTGCAGAGTAGTAGTGTAGGTTTTCTTGTTTCCACTTACACACTTCCAGGTGTCTGAGTAATTGCAATTCAGGTTCTGGTTGTTACTATGAAGGAATCATGATCAGGCATAAGGAACAAGACAAGTCTGTGCATGGCAGCCAAATAGAACTGAAGACTCTAGATTTTTAGGACTTATAGATGACTGCCTTGGGACATAAAATATCTCAAACTATAAAGCAGCAAAAACTTACTTTTTAATACAACTGGATGGAGAGGAAAATTTAGGGCTCTGCCATACCACTTGGAGTCACATAAATGAAGAAATCTTTCCTCTGTGGCTCTAAAAGTCTTTAGAATTATTTTATTTGGTACAGTTTGCTCAATGTGAAACCTCCAGAAGCAGCTGCATTATGGGTGGGAAGATGGGTTAAAGCAAATAATATTAATTTAAGAAACTTGATTGTTACCATTTACCTTTTCCTACAATTCACATTTGTTCTCTTTTTCTCAGTCATTCTAGGCTGACTTATATAGTCAGAAGGAAAGTCATATGCAAGGGCATAAGGGAGGAACCAATTATTTTCAAAGCAATCAAACTTAAAAAAATCAGCTTGATGAAATTTTACATTTTGTGTGTGTGTGTGTGAAATATTGATCTTTATATTTTTTTCATCGTTTTTTTTCATTATTTTATTCAGCCCCTAGATCCTGAAATTCTACCCTTCATGCAGCAGATTTCATAGTCTGCTTAGAAAATGTTACATTGTTCTGTTGTAAAAGGACCTTTCTTTCTCCAAGGAAGTTGAATTATTATATATTCAGAAGATATTTAAAGATGGCAAAAGTTTAGGCTGCAAAGAAAAATCTTCAGCTTAAAATGAATGTAGCTCTTTGCTCTGCTTGGATTTCACTTTATTGATCTTCCAGAATGTTCCTGTCAAATGGTATTTTTCACAGTCTGTAAGGGGCAGAGGTAGCCTTTCAGCAGATGTGTTGCAGGTCCTTCCTGAGTGGCTCACAGAGGATTCCATTTGGTCACAAAGACTCCAAACTGAAGTCTCTTAAGTGATTAGGGGTCTGCTACCTGGGAGTGTGGAATAGAAAGCAGCGACGATGTATGAGTTTAATTAAGGGGAAGTAAAATTATTAAGATGTTATTTTTTTTAATATTATTTTTGCAACTGATAAAATACACAGCATGTTTTCTTGGGTGACTGCATCTCATTCTTGTCAGCTGCAGAAAATACAGTCTACCAGAGGAACAAACCAGAATTTGTTCTGCAGTCAAGGACTATATAGATCACTCACTTTCTCAGATTTCTCTGTTGAGTCTAAATCTTAATTTTCCAACTTGTCTAGAAAAGACAGCTTACTATTTTGCAATTCCCACTGGAATTTGGAAGCCCCAGGTAGCCTTTCTTCGATGGCTCTACTGTAAAAAAGTAGCTATGAGTAGGTGATGCCTTTTCTGTCTGCCATCTCTCATTAGATAAATAAGGGCATAGTTCAGGGAACTAAAAGTATATGAAAAAAGGCTTCTTGATATGAAAGTGCTTTCTTATGCTCTTATACAGATTCTTGCTCTTATACAGAACTAAATTAACCTCCTGGGACTATGACAAATCTGTTCTTCATCTGCAATTCCTCTTTTAACTTTATTGTGCAAGATGATCTTGCTTGTAAAACATTTCCTCAAAAAAGCCACTAGGGGAAATATCAGATAACTCAATTTGTCTTTTAAAATGAAACTATACGATCAAGAACTGTCCTTCTGCTACAAATAATTCTGACAAGCAATTAGTCAAAACTCACAATTTTGTGTCTGTTTTATCTCAACATTAGTCTTCTGAATTCAAGAGAGATAGACTAATGGAAAAAAAAATTAAATATGGTACAGGAAGGCAAAGAATCCACTTGTAATACTTTTGTAAGTTCTGAAAAGAGATGTCTTCACTAAATACATGTGTCATGAAGTCTTGGCAGCTGATTTGTGAGTGAGAAGAAAAAGAGTAAGGATGTCTGCTTTAACTGAGGTGGATCACAGAGCAATCAGAACTTGATGCTCTAGTGGGAACACATTAAAGCTGCCTTCTGTCTCAACTAGTCATTGCTTAAGAGATAATTGTTGAGACCTGAAATTAGTGACAAAACAACCACTGAAAATAATAATTTTCCTCTTCTATTTATTGTCTTCAAAAGCGATCTTGGTAGCTGAAAGTAGTCTGGAGCTGAAAGAAATAATGTATTTATATGGAACCTGTATTTATTTTAAATTGTAATCTAAAATTACAAGCAGAAGTTCTGTGCATATGGTTTTTTAAACCAACTGTGCAGAACTTCTGGTTGTTCTTTTATATTATTATACTGGTAGTAAATCTTTAAAAAGGCACTTTTTACTAATGAAAGTGTTTATGCTACTAGTACTGTACATATAAAATGGTGCTATTCTCTTGGGTTTTGTCTTTTTGGTTTTGGTTGTTTTCTTCTTTTTTTAACCTTGTAAATCATACGATCATTGCAAAATCAAAAAGGATGAAGTTTTGTCCAAAAAAAAGGTTATTTTCATACTTCTGCTGCTAAGGCTGGAAATCTGAGGATATCATGAGAAAAAAGTTGCAGAGAAAAGTAGGAAGACCAAGGATTTTTTTAACGGAAGAGACTACTCATGTATATTATCACATTTCTCAGTTAATTTACTAGGAAAGTCAATGGATTATTTTGATGTACAATGATATTAGCACTGAATACTGCAGTACTGTCATGCATCACTCAATTAAACCCTCAATAACTGCAGAAAATCTTATTATTGTATCTTACTAATGAAAAATATTTTGGTGCATTGGAAAAATGTGGGTTTTGGTAATTTTCATTGGTAAAATATTAAACAATATATGAAACATATTAACAAAAAGACATCGGGTTCCATTATATATATAAATATATGCACACCTATACTTGCCAAACTTTACAAATTACATGCTCATTCATTTATTCTTCATATTAATTTGGAACAAACACAAGTAGCTGGAAGAAAGCCTTCTCTGAAAGATAGAATGCTTTTTTTGCCTTGTAACACTGATGTTTTTCTTCCTAGGGTTTCAAAGTGAGACAATCTCAGATGTACTTAATGAAAGCAGAAAGGATGCTTCTCTCCTGTGATGATTATGTTTCTTTGTAAGGTGAATATCAGTGAAGAAAAATCATAAAGAAGATGTTATCAGCTAGAAACAGACAAATTTGAAATATTTGGGTATAATGTTAAGATTGGGGGAAAAGTAAGAAAAAAGTCTATTATCATTACTATCATTAAGTAATTAATATCATTAATTTTCTTGTCTTGCAGTGCTTAGAGGCACAGGGATGACACTCGTAGGAGCAGAAAAGATAGATGTATAAAAGAATGAAAAATTTTACACCAAGCAGTTCATACTAAGTAATTAAACTACAATATCCTGTTGAAACACTATTTTTAAAAGGTTTTGGTAAATATTTATGATATACTTCAATCTATACAATATATGAAATTGTAGCTGGAGGCTCATTTTTGTGATGTAATTTAAACTGGAAAAAAAAAAGGCAGTCTCACTCAAAACCCTAGTTTTGCTCAAAAGATTTGGTAACAACAGAGTAAATATGGGTTCATGGATCCACTCTATTTACTGGGTAGAGAGTAAAACCTCTAAAGCATGGATTAGCTATTCTTAAGTTAACATGTGGGCAGGCAACACAGTATTGACACTACAAATTTAAGCTTGCTTATTCTTTTGCCAGTAGCTCTTTGTTCATTTGTCTAAAGGCACTGTCTTCCAAATACCCCTATGTTCCCTCATAAATGGCAAATTTAAACTAATTTTCTTCTCTCCACCTGAGGAATCAAGAGTTCAGAGATGTTCTGAGTGATCTTCTTGCTCTCTCTCTCTCTTTCCTGTTTTATCAATATTTTTTTATATCAATTTTTATATAAAACATATATATAAATTATATATATATGTGTTATATACATTATATAAATTTTTATCAATTGTTTTATATATCAATTTTTATATAAAACTCCTAATAGTTCAATTTCTAACTGCATGATATGATATTTTGCCTGGTGTGATGAAGGTATTTCTAACTCTGTAGGAAGAGCTAAGATGCAATTAGTCTCCTTCTGTGTTGTTTTCCTGCATAAATATATAAATTTTCTTATAATCGGAATTTTTAGAAGGGACTTAGAAGCAATGATGCAATAAAAATAATAAGATGGAATAGGAGAATGAATTCATGGTATATGTATTGTACAGCATAGAATAGGTAAGAAGGCAAGAGTGAGAAAACACTCTCAAATTTATTAAACTCTAAAAAGCAGGGAAAATTCCAAAATTTCATATTTACTAAGCTATTTTGTGGTTTTTAGAAAGAATAACCCAAAAACAAAGATAAGCTTGGAATGTCTTCTAAATTTAGAGCCTTTATATTGCAGCAAAGTAGCAAAGCACCAGTTTCAGATGAAGTTCCGCTCATCACACTGCATCCTGAAGGACTAGTTGAGCTCTTTGACTGGAAACTCCTTAAATGTCTCCGCTTTGGTGTTCTCTGGCAGATAGGACCTTTGACAGATTTCCACAAGCAAGCAAACTCTTATGTTCTGATGCACTTTTGGTACCCATTAATGGCAAGCAGGACAAGTAGATTTTAATGGCTTTTACTACTACTACTAACATTAAGCAGTCATTCCAATTATATCACATTCTCCAATTTTTTTGCCAATCCTTTTGGGTATTTTTTTCCACCTGGCTGCAGCACTCATTCCTTCACCTCAAGAAACACAGTGTCCCAAATTACCACTACCAGGCCTGTTCCCAGATCATGTCTGCCCTATTGTGTGCACAACAGAAAAGGCTTATGCAGGAGCAAGCTAAAATAAGATATGTGCACTGCTCATCCCTTGACACAGGGCTGTGCCAGGACCCAGGGATAAGACAAGGTTTTACATTCCAAGGGAAGATCCTCTCTGTTTCTCCCTGTCTGACAGAAATTGCTTTCAGGAATGTGTGATTTCACCATACGTAATAATATTTTTTAAGAAATTTCCAAATGTTAATGAAAATACCCACACAGACCTTGTAAACTGACACTTTACCATCAGCAAGTGGGCAAGTATTCCTCCAGCTGCCGACCTGTAGTGTCTACCTGTCTGCTTTCCTCTGTGCCATCATTTCTATCCCCTACTGGAAACTGAATCTCAGTGTAATCCTATTAGAGTCTTTTCTGTGTTATGTCTGTTATGGTATTTTGTTGCCATGTACCAAGAATATTACTTTGCTTACTTATTTCTTCCCTTTGATTGCTTTACCATGGCCCTCTCCTTGCTTGGACTGCTCTTGGTGCTTTGAATTCTGCTCACAAGAAAGTCATTAAGGACATGTCCAAATGTTGTATTACAAAAATGTCTGAACAAACTCTGTGTGAGTTTCAAAAGCTATATAGAGTGGCATTAAATCTAAGGCAATCTTGCTGAGAGGCAAGGTATGTTAGCATGAATGTCTTATCATATTCAGAAACTGAATGGTTTGTGTCCCATCTCTTTCAATGTGAGCAGAAAGAGTTCAAGTTGCCTGCAGTATATTGAACTGATATATTTTTACTCTACCCCCTGAAAGATGTAGTCATTGTTGATAACATTACATTTATCAACACTTCCATTCTCAATCTGCACTGGCAGTTCTTCTTGAATTTATTTTATCTTTATCTTTTTTTTTTTTTTTGTCTATTTAAAAGCCTCTAGCAACTTTTGTCCTGAGATAGTTGCTATTCTCACTATGCCAAACTATCTGTCTGCACACAGTATTTGACAGTCTTAGTTTTTTGTGGTTTTTACACATAATGTTGGTCTGATGATATCCTGTATGCTCTTTAAAGGTTTTGTCACAGGTTGAAGCAGCAGCTAGAATGTGCTGAACAACTTCAAGGGTGTCTGGCATTTTAGCCTTTATTGGACAGCTGAATATAAATGTTATAATCCAAAAACACAGTTGCAATACAAAATGAAAGAAAATAATGCTTTAAACTCTTCATACCCAGACAGGATATGAAAGATCTTTCCCACGTTTATTTGATTTGTGTAGATACATTCCCAATCCACTGGTGCAGGGACTCTGCACCCTGTATCTGCTGGGTAATTTCTCCATGCAAACAACCCATTCCTAAGAGAAAACTTTTAGTGGACAGAGAACATAAGATAGTCCTCTCTATCTCACCTACAGCTATGCAGATGAAGTCTCCTAAATGAATGCACTCTGACTAATTCAAGAGCTGAGTTGTGGGAAACCTTTAACTAAACTAACACCTTCCTGTCTTGTTTGGGAATTGCTGGAAAACCAATTTTGTAAATGGTGATTTGGCAGAGCAATTGTCTTCTCCTGTAGTCTCACAAAATAATTTACCTTGACCTCTGTTCTAAATCCCACCCACAGCAAGGTCAGCTTTAAAGTTGAGCAACCATTTAACAGCCACTTAGAAACTGACTAGTGAGAAAATGAGACATCCCTTAATGTATACTCTTATGAAGTATTTTTATTTATTGAATCAATATCATAGCCTATTTTTTGAAAAGGTCAGGAATAGATACCATACAAAGAGCTAAACCTTGTAAGACTTATTCCAACCTTTCAGCTTTTTCCAACTCTAGAGACCAAACACAAGAATCATCAGCTACACTGGGTTAACAGTATCTTTAAGACAACCCATAATATTTTTTTAATATTTTTATTTCTGTAAGCACTACTGAACTTTCCTACACATCATCCACTACACAAGAAGAAACCCAGCCTGTGAGGTACAAGTGCCTATGCTTCTTGTCTTCATCCACTTGCTCACTAGTATACCATTCTTTTGACATAATGCTCACAGAACAGAAAAAACATTTAAAGAGAAATTGACTTCTAGCACTTCTTTATGCTAGTGACAACTGACTTCAGAGTGGATTCAACTAGAGCATCAAGGTGTTATCTTCAGGTCAGTTGTTTCAGCCCCTGTTTTTTTTGGGTCCAGCTCATGGACAGCTCCAGTTTGTGGATGGCTCCAGATCGTTTCAGCTTCAGTTCAATTTTGCCTCCAGCTCATTTGCACCTCACATGTTTCTGCTCTGATTTGTTTCAGGTCCAGCTTGTAGACAGGTCCAGTAATTTTTTCTCAGTTTGTCCACAAGTCCTCTTCAATTTCAGTTCATTTCAGCACCCACTTAATTTAATTTCTGCTTGTTCTAACAACTGTAGGTTTTGACAAGGTTTTAAATCACTAGCCCTGCCTGGGGAACCAGGTCCAGCATGCTGGGCTGGCTGTCATGGCAGGATGGGTGACAGTGGATATTTTGACTACTTGTCTACCTTGACTTCATCAAGGCTTTCAACACTGTCTCCTTTGACATCCCCATAGGTGAGGCCAGGAAATGTGGGTTAGATGAATGAACAGTGAGGTGGATCAAACTAATGGAATGCAGAGCTCAGAGGGTCATGATCAGCAGGGTAGAATGCAGTTGGAGGTCCTTGTAGCCAGGACAATCAATGGTATCTTGGGCTTCATTGGGAAGAGCATGACCAGCAGGTCAAGTAAGGTGATCCTGCCCCTCTCAACCCTGGTGAGGCCACATCTGGAGTGCTGTGCCCTGTTCTGTGGTCCTCAATATTAGAAAGACGAGGAGCTACTGGAGAAGTGAAGGGCCACAAAGATGATGAGGGATCTCTCTGGTATTTCTCTGACCAGGAGGGACTGAGGGAGTGGGGTCTGTTTAGTCTACAGAAGAGAAGATTGAGAGCATATAAGTATAAATCTCAAAAGCACGTGCCAAGAGAATGGTTGCAGATCCTTTTCAGTGGGGCCCAGTGTCAGGACAAGAAGTAATGGCCATAAACTAAAACACAAGAAGTTTTACCTCAACATGAGGAAGAAATTCTTTACTTTGAGGGTAGCAGAGCACTGGTACAGGCTGCCCAGAGAGATTGTGGAGTCTTCCTCTCTACAGACATGCAAAACCAACCTGAACACATTCTGTTGTAACCTGCCCTAGGTGACTCTGCCTTGGCAGGGGGATTGGATTAGATGATCTCCAGAGGTCCCTTCCAATCCTAATGATTCTGTGATTCTGTCTTACTGATGATGTGCATGTCAGTTCCCTGCTCATATGTATTCATTCCAATTCTGCATGGAAAAAGGAAGTAGCAACAAAAAAAATACAATTTGTATGAACATTTCTTTGAGGAAAGCCTGCACTGGCTAAGTGTTTTCAGCATGAAAGGCAGATGTGGAGTATTTGTTAGATATAAAAAAAGGGCAACATCATAGATAAAATCAATAAGGAATACTTTATGAGCATATAAAAACAAAAAATCTGTAAAGTTTGTTTCCACACTAAGCAGCTTAGTCTGAATTGGTTTGAAAAAGTACTAAACACGTACATGGAGGAGAGATCAAGCAGTGGCTTTTTCAAATAAAACTTTAGGTGAAATTCAGAGTTCTAGGGACCCCAAACTAGAAGTCAGGAAGATAAAGCAGAAGAAGGCTCTTTCCTTAACTAACTGTAGTTGTTTACTCCCACAGGTATAAAATTGGGTAAGATGCAAATTCTAGTCTGATCATTCAGATTTTTCATCTGTCACATACTGTCTGTTAAGGTGAGACCAAATAACTTGTCTTGCATGATACATACTCAGCAAGCATAAAGTTAAAAAAAACCTGGGAAAACATACTTGTTTTCTTCTTTTATATTTTAGCACTTTCATTCTATATTTACAGTGTCACTGAAAAAAAAGATTGCAGTTAAACTGGCAGAGAAGTTATTTCAGATACAGCTAACAAACTATTTCCACTAATCAGAAATAATCCCAAATTTTATGTTGGAATGAAACTGGAGGATTTTAGTATTTTGTAAGAGTACATTCTGTTAGGTGAATGAACTGTATAGCAGAGAGTAATATTTACTCAATAGTTTGCAATTATTAGTTGGAAGAAAAGAAAAAGCTCTTGTTGAATTTGGCTTTCTAAGCCCTCTTGAGGAAATACAGATTAGAACAGACATAATATATAAAAAATGAAATCATTCTTAAGATTTATGTCAGATGTTTCTGGGAAATGGAGTGCAACTTTCATAATACTTTATAAGCTGTCCCGGTTTGAAAGCAAACCAGTGAGACTCTGAGTCAGAAATACAATTTAATAGGAAAAGAAAATAAAATAAATGCAATAGCACAAAAGAAAACCACTGACAGGGTCAGAACACAACCTGACACCCTGTCAGTCAGGGTGGCAGTAGCAGTCCAATGAAGTGGTGGCTGCAGTCCTCCTGAAGTGGTGGATGTGGTTCTGTAGAAGAGTCTGCTCTTCCTTGGAAAGTCCAGTGGCGGCTACGTAGCTCTTGTCCTCGGAGAATCCCGTAGGTAAGGGCAGCCTGTGGTGTTCCATACTCCTGATTATATACAGATGGGAATGCTCTGTTCCTCCTCCTGGGCGGAGCATCTCACAATGGGATGGTGAGTCATGAGGTAAGGCATTGATGGGCCCATGAACAGGAGATAGTCCGGAGAGAGTTACCTATGAGTCATGGGGCAGAGTCCTTGATTGCCCATTGAACAGAGATAGCTCCCAGAGAGAGTTATCAAGGATGAGTCATGGTAGGAGACTATGAACATTGCCCCACCTGCTTTAACAGCTTGTGAAGATGGTGATAGAATACATACCTTTGGGCACATCTTACATTGTAACCTAGGACATAAGCAAAGGAGATTAAAATAAATTCTAGCATTCTAAAAAATTCCTCATTGGTATTTGTAGTAAGAATAATGTTTCCAATTAGAAGAATAAGTCTGATACATTTAGCCTGCTTTATTAGGAGGTCATGTGGAAGGGGAAATAAAAGTTGTAGGAACATCCACCCAACTGTTGTTTCTCCCCTCACTCATTTTTCCTGTGTAACCTTCTTCCCACATAAAAAATCCACACCCTCCATCTTAAAGATGTGATAATTTACTGATTTTTCCTCATGAGTGTGGTTAATCCATTTCAGAATACATTTATATTCCTGAACTTTACAGCCTTAGTTATGAGGCAAAAGTGGTTAAAGGACATTGAGATACAGTGACTGCATTTTAAATTTAAATGAGCTATATATTCCTGCTCTTGACTGCTTATTGGATGGAATGGGAAGCAGAGATTTTATGCACATGCAAAAGAGTATTGCCAAAAATATTAATTGGCCAAATAGCTTAACGTTTCAAAAACCAGTTTTCTTATACTGCATCTGTAGAAGAGAGATGGTGGTGTGAACCTCTTATTCCCCAATCTAATGTTTTTATTATGATCTGTCACTTAAGATTGTGTTTTGCAACATTTCTTTTGGGAGGTAGTATTTTTTATAAAATGTTAAGTTCAATTGCTTCAGAAAATCTGTCTGCACACTCTCCTCTAATGAAAGCCTGAGAAGCTTTTCAAAAAAAAAACTAAGCTAAGGATGTGAAATTGTGTCTACTGTTGTAAAAGGTATTACTTAAAGAAATAAGGATAGTTGCTGACATTCATGCAGAAAGCTGCTTATAAGGAAAGAAAAATACAGAACCCAAACAGAACATTAAAAAAAAAATAAGATTAAAGAAATAAGGATTTAAATGGATTGCTTCTTCTACAGAGAACACTTGAATAATAACAACATTCAAAACAAGTTAGTCAAAGGAATGTTAGAAATACTCCCGTATTGGAATCGGAATTTCCAGTTCTAAGTTTACATCTTTTGTTTCAAAATCAGTTGGGGTTCTGTTTTTTTTTTAGTTTGATTTGGTTTGGTTTCTTTGCAACTTAGGGACAGAAGCTGTCAGAGAGCTCATACTGTCTAGTCAGATACATGTTTCTTAAAATGGTTGATGCAACATTTTTTTTTTTAATTGCAACTTTTACTTAGAGAAGATGAGAGGCTGGGGATAAAGGACTGGAGTCAATTCATTTATATCAAATAGTAGCTGGATTATAAAGTCTTATGGTGAAATGGATGGGAATTATAGTATAAAGCAATACTCTTGATAAGGGTGCCAGATTCTGTGTTTTGCATAGCAAGATATCTGGATAGCTTGGACAAAAAACTGGTAGCTGAGGTCTGGCATAATGACAATGTCTGGCATAATGACAATGAAGAACAGCCTAAACAGCTAACAACAGCTAGCTCTGAAGATTTGGTTGAAAAATTGTCAATTCTTTAATTTTTCTGTCTCTGAGGATGTCTTGCAGATGAAATCTTAAGGAGGTACACACTGCAAAATTTCTAGTTAAATTTGTAATTAAGTTAGAGAGACCTGACAACAGTGTCTGTGTTCTATATTTTTATTGAAGTGAAAATCAGTGTTTTGCAACACAATAGAAATGAAGTACAGGAGACTCAGTACATTTCCTTTTTTCTCTTAATGCCACAATAAGGAAATTAGATCTCAGCTTGTTAGATATGAGGTTTAGTATTAATTTTACCTTAATCCATTTGCTTGCTTGATCCATTTAACAGTGCAAAAAACTTTGATTCAGGGATTTGGAGGATATGTTATTCCTTTGTTCAGCTCCAGGAAATCTTTGAATAAGACCTCAAAAGAAAATTTTAAAATATTAAGCATTATGCCTGGGACCCTCTGCCCCCCGCGGTCTGCGCCGGGACGCGGTGGGGGCCGCTGGGGGCAGGCTGCGTCCTGGCTTGGCAGGACATTACAACAGCCCAGTATCAGAGATCTGAGATGATGATTTTTACCCAAATTTGACAAGTGAATAAAAGGAGTTAGAAATTCCTTTATCAAACTGTATTCCTGGATACAAGAGGGTACCCTAATGGAGCTAAGCTCTCCCTATTCTGGAAATAATCTGTCCCAACTCACCAAAGAATAACACTGGAGCATAAGGCCATTTTGTGACACACAGTAGAGACTCTATAGAAGAGAGATGTTGTAAGTGTAAGAAAATCCTAGATCCATTAATTTAAATCAAGTCAGGCTTCATTAGTCCTGCTATTCATAGAAATTCTTGTTTCTAGAACCGCTGGCGAATGTGCCAGCAAAAACATCCCAGCACACTGACCAAGGGATTCTTATCCATCAAG
Source organism: Dicrurus megarhynchus (assembly GCA_013399195.1). Classification (NCBI taxonomy): domain Eukaryota; kingdom Metazoa; phylum Chordata; class Aves; order Passeriformes; family Dicruridae; genus Dicrurus; species Dicrurus megarhynchus. The sequence continues at coordinate 321,216 of VXAD01007890.1, read as the reverse complement.
CCTGATAAGAGTCTGGCACATATCATTTCTTCCCTAGAGAAAAATTAAAAAGTCAGGAAGTTGAACTCTGACACAACACTTTCTTCAAATTTTGCAACTCTGTCTGAAACAAATATATTAATGATGAGGAGACTCTATTAAGCGTCTATCTCATTAATGGACAGCAGGCACTGAACTCTGAATGAATTTCTAAGCCTAATTAAAAAAATAAAAAGTCAGAGGTACTATGGGGTTATTTCTTTATCCATCAGTTTGTGATTTACAAAGTTCCTTAACACTTTCTCTTCCAGTAACTGAGCATCAACATTAGGCCAGATCCTATTTAAGAATAATTTGGCCAAATGTTATCATTAACAAAACCACTCATTTTGTATGCTTGCAGAATAGAATCCAAGGCCCAATAAAGATGTAACACTTTCACTTAAACATCACATCTGCATTTCTTGCACCCATTTTATGGTAATAAAAGCAAGTTTACAGATATGTGCTGAGGAAATACACAGTGAAAGAAAAGACAATAGTGCCTAGTCAAGCCTCCACATTAGGATGTGGGCTGTCTTTTGCAGTATATATTATTTTAATTGACTGTATCTTGCACTGTTTAAACAATTCTGTCTCTCTTGGTCTTCTGACTGAAAAAAAAAGAGGTTGTTTTATACTCCAAATAGTGCTAGTTGTCCATAGCGCTGCTGGAATTTTCTGAAGAGATTTGAAAGGAGACCTGTGGCATGAAAGCTTTTCTTACAGTTGATCTTGTGAATGTAGACAACAGGGGTCCTGCTTTTGCAGTCCAATCTTTATGCTTTCATTTTCTCACCAGTTTTGGAAGTCAGGAACTCCGAGTGTTACATATCTGGCTTCAAACATAGAAAGGATGTAAACGATGTAAAACTAGATCTCATGTGAAACAACCAGTATCAGGGTGAACTTAGATTCAATAGTTTCAAGACTCAAAAACCTGTGGTTCCTGTTATATATAACTCAAACACCAAATATAACTCAAAATACCAAGAATTACTTTCAATTTCCAGTATTGTAGGGGTATAAACATAAATCTAAATTTGTATCAACCCTTCAAGAAAAGCAAAGTGTCAGAAACATTATCAGTGTTTTAATAGAAACTTAACTTGATACACTTTTTTATATGCATAGGGAAATCAGTCTTTTTAAATTTTGTTTTCTTTCATAACCCAAAATAATAAACCACCAAGAGCTCTTCTAATTGTGAATCTGATGATAAAAATGAAAATTATATCAGCTTGGGTCCCAGAAAGATTGACAGGTTGACCTTTTGACCAATGCCATTCTAAGGGCTTTGTTTAAGCTCTGGGAGTCTGCAGTGATTGTTCTGATTTTTCTAATATTTTGAAGTCTACTCATTACTTCAAAATAAAGAGGGAAAAGTAAAAGCATCGTGCAGAGGAGCAGTGAGATATGGGGATTATATTTCTGATTTTAGATATTTAACTTGTATATCTAAACTAAAGCTATTTTTGCTGTAAACTCTTAACAGAAGTAATGAAGTTAAACAGAAATGTACTCCTGTCTCTTTTCTGAGGAAGTCCGCAGTGTTTAAAAACCTAATTTAAGTATCTTATTTACATAAAATTAAGCAGTTAAATCTGGGCTTTGGTACTGTTCTCTTATAGCTCTTCCCATCACCTCCAATGGCCAGGCATAAAGAAAATTCACCCTGCTGCTGGTGGCTGACCTTCTGAGTTACCTGTACTGAAGCACAGAGTAGGGTTTTGAACATGAGGTGAAGTGCATCTTACTGTGAAAAGCTGTCAAAGACCTCTGCAGCGCAGGAATCCAGACAGATCTGATCTGAGGCTCCCAGCAGAAACTGTCTGTATGCTTGATGATGAAAAGGCTCCTGGCTTGTATCCCTCTGGAAAGGACTTCGATGGAAATAGTCAAGATTTCTGTAAAAAAAAAAAAAAAAACAAGCTACAACCAAAACCAAATAAATTAATTAAAAAAAAAATCCGAACTATGTAAGAATACATTTATTCAAATGTTCAAAATGAATTGATGAGATGAGAGACACAGACTATCTTTAAGGCATATAGATTTGTTAGTCAATGTGGTTATTGAAGACCTAAGTTCTGCCTCAGATCTTCTGAGATGACAGAGGTTACTTTCATTATTTTTGTGGGGTTTTTTTTTTTTTTTTTTTTTCTATCATGAGAGATTGAGAATGACCTAATTCTGACTGATCAATAGATAAAAGACTCAGACGAAATGTGATAGAACTTCAAAATATGATCTCCCCTCAGGGTCTTCCACATTTCCAACTAGGAGTCCTTGTTGTACAGATATTGTCTTTCTACTTCTAGGAGGAAAAAAAAGGGAAAAAGAACATCTTAGTGTTGTCTATCATTTTTTTTTATCAGGTCTGTGGAAAAAGCTTCTTAGAGCACAAGAGGATGATCCACAGTGAAAAAACAGGCCAGTATTGCTGCAAACTGAGCAGACAACTGATAGCTGGTGTTTTAATGTGCAGAGGAGATACTTTGAGGGTGTTGTGAGAGCCCAGTGTCAAGTCTGGGAGGTGCTGCCCCAGTGATACTGCTGCTGTCAGTTATCGCTGACCTCATGACTGCAGCTTTGTTAGCACTGGGTTTTGCTCTAGAAAAGGCACAGGAATGGCTAATCCATCAGCGCCTCTTTGAAGTGCTGTGAAATAAGTGACAACAGTGAAACATAAACTAAAAGTTAACTGCATGATGTCAGAAGAAATTCTTCCGGCATGAGCTGAATGCTACTTGGATTGTCTACTGAAATAATTTGGCTTTATAAGGAGTCTTTATCAGCAATTAAAGTATTCATGCAAAAAAAAAATTCTCACGCAGGTCTTGAAAAAACAGCTTTGGAAATGTGTAAACTAAAATACTTAAGTATTTAATTCTTTAGGTACAGAAAGAAGTAAATTTTCACAATACACCTTTCTAAACTCTGTGTACTGATACTTCAAGAGTCTGAGCTCTGGGAAATTTTATTGGAGAGCCTATTGTTTTTACCAGTGTTCAGAGTGAAAAGAACAAAGCCAAGGACATAGTTTACATTCTGCACTTAAACAGCAGCTGATTAGGTGAGAACAGCATTAATTACTCATTGGCAGGCAAACAGCCTAGGTAATCAAAAATGTATTTTCTGCAGTGAGATTTGTATTGTCATGAGAAAATAGGTGCCAGACACAGCATTTTGGAGAAGGAATCTGGACAAACTCGGGCTCCCCTCTCTCTCTAGGTGTAGCAGCAGTACTGCCAGCTGGTAGATTGATTGCAGCACAGCAACATCGCTGAGCAGTGGGCTTAGGCAGCACCCTCCTACTAGAGGAAATGGCATTATTGTGTAAGTACTAATAAAACATTTGCACAGAAAAATGATTAAATAATAGTTAATACTTCCTAAAAAATGACAAAAAATATTATATTGAAGCTGCTATTAAACTATATATTCCTAAATTTTAGTTTCTGGGGAGAGAATATGGTTTTCTGTTTTAAGTTCATAAGATGTAGCTTGTGGCATTGATACAGTTTGAAAATGAAGTAAAGTTTTATAATGAAGCAAAATCAATCACCAAAGTAAAATTATAGTTGAATGCCACAAATATTTACTAGGAATTCCATGACCAATAATAATTAGTATTATGAATTAACTACATCCCAGATGTTATCTCTGGAGGGACACTCCAGCTCATTCTTTGTCACTGGGTTTTTTGTTGGCATTTGATTGAATCCCTCTTTATTTGCATTTTCTTTAATCCCTCTTTTCTTTTATGTTAAAAATGTTCCAATTATGATGAAGGCATAAAAATGTGTTCATTTAGAATCATAATCTGAAAATCAAATAATATGTCTTTATAAACAGTATGTATAATAATTTTTCTTATATATCAGTTACTACTTTCAGAATTTTTATTCAAAATAAACCTAAACTCTCATTATAAGAAGGCTGTCAAGAAAATTGATAATGAAGAGTGTTCTGAAAGTTATCTACAATGTTTATTTTTAGCAAGGAGCTATTGATTGCTTCTCCATTAAGATGGGTGAGGTTTGGTGAACCCACATTATCTAGCACTTGACTTGGCCTCTTTTGAGAACAGTTCCAGAAGGTAGAGGAATTCTACTTACAATTTTCAGATTTTGAAAGAAATATAACACTCATTCAAAAAGATGGGAGGGTATTCCAAATCTCAGGAAACTGAAGAAAATTCTAATCTTTTACAATGCTGCTAGCACAAACTTGTTTTTTTATAGTGTTATGCATGTGGTATTTCTCTCTTGTTTGATGTGTTATTCAATTGCAGTTTTTGTTTCAGTTTGTCCTGCCAGAGGGAACTCCTGGTTTATGTTTCATTGGTGTGTCCAGTTATTAGAATCATTGCATTAATGCCAGGGTCTTGTCACAAATTCAATTACAACAGCTGTTGCATACAAGCAATTAGACATCTGTGCAGCAGCTCCCTCATTGCCATTGCCTTTTATCATTCTGTTGCTGTAACTAGACTCATAATTTATATCTGTACTGTGCCTTCCATGCATGGGATCTTGAACAATTAACTGCTCATAACCTTTTCCAAGGCAGGTAAAATGCCAAGATATTCACCTTCCCTTGTGAAACAGCTGGCAGAGCACTTGGAGCCTGGTTTGCCTGTAGAAGGACAAAGGACAGAAGGCAAGTTGCCAAGACCAGTTGCACCAAACCTTGTTTTAAATTGAAAAGAACAGAGGGTCAAAGATAGCCACTCTGAAGCACATCTTTGCTAACCAAGAGGGCACAAAAATTAGTTGAGAGGAAGATGAAAGGACTGTTGGATTTGCTGTTGGAAAGCTGAACAGAATTGTATTACAAGTAAGTGATATATTCTTCCTTTCCCTGCAGGAATATGGTGACATAAAAAACCCCTTTGTACTGGTATTTTTATTCTGCACAAAAAAAAAAAAAAAATCACTCTTCGTCATGGTTACACAGCCATACTGTATACATATGGGGGTTTATTAATGCAGATGTTTGTCTGAAAAGAAATCACGGGTAAGATTGAAGCAGCTCTTCTTAAAACTATTAAGCTATTTAGCTGAGGGTTGTTTAAGATGGAATGAGGGAAATGAAGCATTCTTTCTTCTCATAAAATTCAAATTTGTCTAAATGTTTTGGTGTATAATCCCCCCTCCCTGTCCAATTTGTGGCATCAGTCACTGCAGGATGGGATGAACAGGTGTGTTACACAATCATGCTGTGAATGGTATTGAATTCCAGCAGTGTCACCCTGGATCAAGACTTCACAAAGTGCAAAATGAGCATCCCATCACTCTCACCTCAAGGTGCAGTTCCATGAGCCAAGGGCCTCGACAGCAGCACCAAATACAGAAATTCTTGCCGCTTCTTAGTCCTGACTCTCAACTGGAGTTTGCCTCCCCTCTATTCTTTCCTGGCAGAGGCCAAACGGATATCTAGGAAATGCTAATATTACAGTGAGTATACCACAGTAATATTAACCCTCCTCAATCCTTGGTTCTTCAGAGTTTGTTTTTTGACCAAGATCAATTCAGGTGTCTGGATTACAGTTATTTTAACAAAATAAGGGTCACTTTAAAGGTAAGCACAAGCAAGCAGAAGAAGCAAGGGAAACTCTTAAGGTGAATGTGCTGTCAAACCACAGTACTCCAGTCACATGTTATAAATTACTGTCAGACGCCTTGTTTGTTTTGATAATGAATTTTGAGCAATGAATGGGATATTTGTCTTCTCTGACAAACAAGGAGACTGCTGCAACATAACATAATTAATTATTCCTGGTGCACTTATGGGAGATAAACAAGATTAGCATTTACACTAACATTTTCCTTTGAAGAGGAAGTGATTTTTATATTCTTGTCATTTAATCTTCTAAACATATCAGGGATAGGTCCCTATTCAAGTTCATGGTTGTAGAAATATGCTAGAATGTTGAAGAATATTTTCATACACATTTCCAGAAATTGAATGTACCACAGCTCTGCATCTCCAGAAATAAAGATTTATTGCAACAAAGGATTTCACTTTTTTAAACACAGAGAGACCCGTTAGTGGGAAGACCAACAGTAAAATGAGTTGAAAGTAACTATTCTGTCTCCTCACTGCATTCTTGATAGGAAGGTCCTTTTAACAAATCATGTATTCAGTTAATCAATTTATCTGAGTTTTAGCAAAAATCATACACTTTGTCTGGTTCTGTAACATTTTTTTCATTCTGTCACTCTGAAATTTCCCTATTTATTTGCTCCATTATTCTTCAAAGTCTTTCTTTTGATCTTACAGTTTCTTCTGCTGGTTTTCAGTTCCTGCCTGTACTTATAGGAGAGTCACCCACTTGAGCAGTGTCAGGCACACTCTGGAGAGGTATTACCCACCCTTGCCCTCTAAAGGGTTTTGCTGGATGTGTAGGTTACCAGGAAAACAGGAGTTCTTCTGCCCAGCCATGCTCTTTAATAGAAAAGTTTAACTGTGAGCAAATCAGATACCACCCATCACAGAGAGCAACATTTGCAAGTGGCTTTTGAAGGGAAATTAAGTGTGTCATTTACAAAACCTTACTTGTTCTGTGCACTTAGAATTGTGGCCATTCACTGAGATAGCTCTCTCTGTGGTGAATTTTGTTTTTGAGGAGTAGGAGGAAAATGCATCTATCTTCCGTTGGACTTAAAACCGCAGTGCGGTCTGATTGCAGCAATTTCAAATCTAAATATATTATTTCTATGGCAGCAGCCTGTGAAACGTTCATTTTATGAATAGTGTAATCATGTTTAACATAGGAGATGCTTGTGCTGCTTAGTAGGCAATGTTTCAAAGTAAAGAAAGTTTAGACAAGAAGAAAAAACATCACGAAACAAGACCTGTTATAGAGCGTCTTCAATTTGTGTAGAGTTGATGTGAAGAAGGAGCTTCATCCCATTGTGTGATGGTTCATTACTTGATAAATGAGCCATAGATGTGCTCACTTGTACATCCAGCTCACACTGCTCTCAAAATCACAGCAAGATTTTTTCTTGATGAGCCTCCTGGGCAGTTGTTTTATCTTCCTTGCCCTAACTCCAGTTCCATGCACTGTGGGATTTTTCTTGCCGCACATTTTGTGATAAAAATGAGAACCAGCTGGAAGCAATAGCAATTCTGGCATCAGAGGTCAAGCACCAAGGTTCTCTTTTCCAAATATCCTGTTTTTCCTCCTGTTTTGGCCAAGTGACTCCATTTATAACTATTACCAGCCAGAATGGACAAAACACTGCTCTTTGCTATGGAGTAGGTAACTTCAAATATGCAGTGCTTTGCACAGGAACATGAAACCACCTCAGTGCCAGGCTTGCTATGCCTTCCCTGCTGGATCTCCACGCTCCTAAGCATCATTTGCAGCAGGTTTTTCATCCATATTGGCAGACACCAATAGTTGCCAATAGTTGTCATGACAGGATAATTCATACCAGCTGCTTTGGAAAGAACTCTTCCAATATGGAGCAACCTGTCTACATATGCTGGTACCTAGAATGTGATATCTATACACTAATATCTGGGGGTGTTTTTTGCTTTTCTTTCGTTTTCTCTGTTAGTTTTCTCTGTTTTGTTTGGAAGTTTTTTTACGGTAACTGCAGATAAGGAACGTAACTAATCAGCGCTTATGGGACAGTCTTTCAGACGATTTCAGAGTGTTATGAGCAGCACAAAGACATTCTCCTTAAAATGGCAGTGCCCCTAGTGATGAACATTGAATGCCATGTGTTTCTGCAGCAAAAATAACAGCCCCTGCAACTTTTCTTAATTCACACAATGTGGAATAAGTATAGTAATATCTCTTGTCATTTTGTGAGAACTTCAAACTTTCCCCCAAAATCCAAGTGCAAGTGGATATAACTATTTTTAAAGGTAAATGTGTAAATATTTAACTCTAATTCAAAACTAGAGCAAACAAATATGAAACAACTGAAGCACACACTTTCAGATCACATTCTGTTGGAAGCCCTTACTTGGAGAGTACCTCCCATGTACCAGAAAGAAAAAATAGACTGAAACTGTACTTTTTAGGAGGAATGGCATAATTTCTTAGAAACAAAAGCAAAACTACCTGATGCGGAATGACCTGCAAAACAATTTTCTGCCTGTAACTTCAAAAAAGGGATAATCACTTTAAGTACCTAAAATCCATTTATACATGTTTTAATGTACCTATCAAAATTAAACTAGTAGATGTTTTCATTTATTTACAGATACTGAGTCTTAACTGAGCCCTCATTATTGTTCATACCAGTGACTTTTACTGTTTCATTTTTTCATATTTTATTCCCCTTAGAAAATGCTTCAAATACCTGTGTTGTAAAAAATGGGATTTTTCTGTTTGTTTTTTTTTAGTTTTTTTCTTTTCTCCCAGTGATCTACTAGGCTGGCAAGGGGAGTCACAATCCCTCAATGGCTTCAACAGAATGTTTTTGGTCTGGTATTGCATCACAGTGTGTCATACAGGTATGGACTTTGGATGAGTGCAACAATCAGCTGACCAAATCTGAGTGAGACCAGATCAAGTGAACGTGATTTCACATCATGAAAGAACATTTTAAAAAAAGTCCTGAAAAAATGCTTCTCTAAATCTGTGTAGTGTGCAAAGAAGCATGGGATGGCAGGTAGGCAGCTGTCCAAGTGCCATTCTTCCATCTGCTGACAGTAGGTTACCACTCACTGAACAGGGAGTCCAGAATCTGCATTGTCTTGTCAGGGACTGTCAGTGCAAGTCATTTCTATGTGTAGAAACTAAGCTTTGGGTAAAGTGACTCCTGCAAGTCAAGGACAAGACCATCCAGAGCAAAGGAAAGAAGCATGTGAAAAATTAGAAGGGGTTTTTTAAAATGGCATAAGAAACACTACTCTTTTCTTGTGTAGAAAAAGCCAGCCTAACAGTAGCAGCTCTGCTTCCAAATTTTCAACCTGCAGTGGGATTTCCTAGGGAATAATTGCTTTCTACCAAATTAAAAAGAAAAAAACCCAGAAAGGTTATTAGAAGGTAGAGGACCATTTCCTTAGTCTGTTTAAGTCTTTGAAAGACCTATGGTGCCTTCAGTGCTGAGATTGCATTTTCCTTCCATTTCTGTCTTTGCAACACTGAACAGAGAAATACAGTTCCTTGGGACTTAGTATCTCACACCCTACTTAAAAACCTTGAAAAATCATACAAACAGGTTAATGCATCATAACGTATTTTAACACAATTATAATTTGCAACTTAATGGGGGGGCAGAAAGTCAGGCACATCATTTAGAGACATTTATTTCTCACTTGTCAGTATTGCTGTAGATACTAATTAACCCTTTTATCATTCACTCTTGGCATACATAGTGAAGATGTTACAGTTTTGTTCTACTAATTTGGTTATCTTTACAACAAATTTGGAAGGCAATATTTAGAACTCAAGATTGACACTAAAATTGCCCAGAGGTCATGTATCTCTGAGTGAGGGCTCACTTGTCTGTCACCTTCTAATAGGCCTCATCCATAAGCTTTCAAGCAAGTATTGGATTGTACTGCTTCACTACAGCTTCCCTTTCTGATACTTTTTTATCTAGAGAGTTTCTATTCTATTCTTTTCTCCCTCAGAATCTCAGATTTAATAAAAATCCCTAGTATTTAATAACAATTGGATAAATTATTGATTTATTTATGTTGCAATAATTACCTTGATGTGTAACAGTATTAGAAATATATCTGATTTTATCTCCCTAGAGACAGTGTCTCCTTCATTGTTTTCATGTCATCTAGAAGTTTCTTCATCTAGACAAATGCGGGAAAAAAATCCTTGTTCTGTGTCTTCAATAATGTTTCATGAAAAACAATGAGTTAGCTATCTCACCCCCAAAAGACCTTAAAATGCATGAAAGAAATAAATTATGTCTGCGCTAGGAAAGACACTCATCTGCGTCCTTGACTAGCCCGCGCAGTGAACAATTTGTAGAAGTTTGTGTGAGGCAGTTAATTCTTTTCCCTTTTGTAGAGTTGTGTTCACGGTACCTCATATGGTACCTGTCCCATGTGTGTGACTAGAATGCCTATAGAATAGATCATGGGAGCTGTCCACATCAATTCTTGACTCTTCTCTGGCACTTGACTCTTCTCTGGCACTTGACTCTATGCACTCTGCCAAGAGAGCACTGAGGACATCTAAAATTAGAGCATTTATGGTATAGTGACAACACATTCTCTGCAGGGTACTGGGGTTGCCACAGTGCATTGGAAACAAATTAAGACAGAATTGTGAGCATGCTTTACTATCTCATTCAGTAAACATCTGGTTTAGTTTGGGGTTTTGTCAAGGATTATCTTTTTCCTAGCTATTATTTTACTCTGCTTAGGCTGGCAGGATATTTATCTCTACTACCTTTAAAGAAATCTGCTCTGATATTGTTCTGAGGGAGTTAAACAATACTGAAAGCCTTAGGTAAGCATGCTTAAAATATATCAGTGTAGGTTCATTTAGGAGCAACAACAAGTAAATTGCACCAGTGTGAACTTACTAATGTAGACGAGGTTTGAATTCAGCACAGAAATATTCCTGATAGGGTTTCTAAGGGATGTTTGAGAATGTGAAAAGCATGTGTCTAAGGTTGACCCTTATTAGGGAATTTTCCCTGAAATTTTACGCATTGGTAATCCAAACCAGTTCAGTGAAGAACTTTAAATTAAGTCCTATGATCCATTATGTCATCTGAATATATCTCCTACCTTTTCATATAGGCTGCCTCAAACATTAGTTTTGAGAACTAATTCAAACCATTAAAAATTATGTTTTGAGATTGGAGAAAGCTGAAAATGTTTTAATGAAAGGCAATCAAGCATTCTCTTATGTCTGATCATACACTTATCTGTTACTTCATTGCAAGGATTTTCTTATCACAAGTTGTAGTGATCTCATCATCTAAGATGGTATTAAATATCTTTGGAGAAGGGTAGAGGCTCAAACCCTGTAGTACTAAATTAGGAAGTGGACTTGATATTTATTTTTTTGTAACAAAACCTTAAGGAATTGAGGATCTTTATTCTACGTTTCTCCTTCAAAGCCACTAATTCCATCTTGCTTATTTTACTGGTCCCCAGGCCTTTCTGAAAACATCTGCTTCTCCCATCTTGATAGCTGCAGTGTTTCTAACATGGAATAATAAGCATGCTTCATTGCGGGTGCACAAAAAGGATGGGCGTTTGCCAGAACGAAGCTGCAGATGCAGCTTTAACCCTGCAATTGCCCACTGAACCAAGAATGCCATTTAACAAAAAATAGATGAATCTCCTCATGAAAAGTAATTAAATTAGCAGGGACTAAGGGCATGAATTGGCAGAGCTTAAAAATTTCTGTGATTTTCTTGAATCAAGCTGTAAACTTTCATTTCATCAGAAAAGTTGTCTGATACTTGCAGTACATGTACATACCTGCTACGTCATATCCAGTAGACCACAAAGAGGAAAGTTTGCTCTCATCAGAGTAAAGAACTGAAACATGCAAAGGAAAATGATGCATTTAAAGGATGAAAAAACTATGCTGCTCTGTGTTGGAAAAATAGCAAGGGATTTTTTTTCTTTTTTTTTTCTTTCATTTTTGAGGGTAGCAGCTCATAAAAGGTGGAATCCCATGCATCAGCTATACATTCTACTCCTTTCATGGATTATCATTTCACTTTTTTAAGAGGAGAAATACTATATTTAAATGAAATATTCTTCACTCCTGAAGATTTCCATTATAAGAGGTTGGCAGAAGTGATATTGGCTGATTCAAAAGTCAGTAATAACTTCTTGAAGCTACTGACATTTTAATTGTATGTGTTGCCACTTTCATTTCACACAATTTTATCATACAGAGACCCCATAGTAACATCAATTATTTCTTCTTCCAATAATTTTTCCAGTGTTGGTATTCTTCATTAGTCACATATTGCAAGTTTGCCCAGTGAGTGGTAGGGCACTGGAACAGGCTCCTCAGAGCAGTGGACACAGCACCAAGCCTGCCAGACATCAAGAAGTGTTTGGAAAATGCTCTTGGGCACATGGTGTGAGATGGTCCCGGGCAGGGCCAGGAGTTGGACTGATGATCCTTCAGGGTCCCTTCCAACTCATCATATTCTGTGATTCTGTGAAATATCAGGATGCATACCCTGATTTATGACAACTGTTTTGTACTTTTTTCTTCGTGGACAGCGAGAATACTTCGTTTCTGCTTTGTCAATTACTAACATTTTCTGTAAGCTTAGGCTGTGTCTGTTCTTATCCTCACTTTGTGCTACAAGTTTTCAAACTTCCAACTCCAAGATATTTTATGAGGAGCAGAACTGGTTAAGTCCAATTTCGTGTGAATGTATTCCACAGGCTTTTTAGCTGTTTCTTCAACTGTTACTACTTTGTCTCCAATCTTGCCTTCCAGCACCTTAGCTTTTGTCCTTACCTCTTCTTCTCCTCCACGAAAGCTTTTGTGTTCCATGTGCCTGGCAACACTGCTGAGCTGAAACTGAACTTTTTTTCTTGTAGTAGGGGCAATAATATTTCTACTCCTGTGACCGTTTTCATGAGACTTGTTGGAAGATAATAGCTGTGAGCTCTCTACTTCTGTACTAAATGTGGTAGATATTGGACCAATGCTTCAAAATTATTAGGGAAAGTATTAGCAGATCACATAGTCTATATCTCACAGAAATAAAATGGGTTCTTTATAAGGAGAATTATGATCAGGACATGAAGAACAGTAGTTCTCAGAATTTTATTTTGGTCATGCTAAAGAAAAATCAAATTTTTAATTACAGAAACTAAAAAATATCTTTGCGAGTGACATGTTCTCTTGTGTTCTGGAGGGTTTGTTTGATTGTGCAACATACAGTCAAACCTCAGCTTTTAAGGGCTTTCTGTATAACAGCCCTGTTTTTCAGCATATCATCCACTGTCCTCAACTTGGATTTACCTTTGTATTTACTGGGATTGCGTTCTTTTCCATCAGACCATTAATACAGATGGTAAACAGTAACAGTCACAGTATCAACACCTGGTGAATACCAGCCATAATGATCTTAAAACATTTTGAGATCACAAGTTGAGCCAATTTTCCTCATAGCTCCACTCTCCACTTAGTATTATACCAAGCTAGACATGGTGATTGAGGTGCAGTTCTGGTAACTAAGTTTATTTATCCTGGATACAAGTATTAATATAGAAATCTATGGTTTTGCTGAGCTGTGAGACAAAGTTGCTGCTGCAATTTTGTAGCTATATCCTAGACTATTTTTCCCTGTAGTGAGCTGAGCCATTTTATATGGCATCTTTTCCAATCGAAGTGTGAGAATTTTCTTTTAGGCTCACAGATCATGGCGATGAATTGTTGCAGGTCTATGAGACCCATGGTGATTGGCTTGTGTTCCCACTGCAAAGTTAGCAGGCAATCAGCATAAATGAGTTTTGTCCTGCTGGGAAAGACCACGTGGCATTCATCAGACCTGTAGAGGAATCTGCTTCTCCCTGAGGGTATGAAGCTGTAAGCACAGTTTTCTGTGACAAAGCTGGTAGAATCTATCTTTGAAGTAGAATGATTTCCTCTGTGCTTTTTATGACTAGAGTTGGAATAATGACATGATGCTACTAGTGGGGAGCCATAGATTATAAGCAAATACCTCTCATGAATTATAGGCACTACCCTTTACCTTGAACACCGTCAAAATGTTTTCCTGGAAAGACAGACAAACCAATTTTTTTTTTAAGTATCCTATCTCAAGAACAAGTATAAGTAAGACTAACAGTTCCAACTAAAATACCTGTTTATAGTGATATAACAAGTCCTGCAAAAAAACATGTGTATTAAAATGAAAGTATAGAAACTGAAGCGAGATTTTTGCTTGCATATGTAAAAATTAAATATTAAATATTCTTTATAGTTCTTTTGGTAACATATACCACATATATTTTACTGTACCAATGTTTCTATTGTAAGCTATTATCTATACTGAATTGAAAATATGAATTGGAATTATATATCTATTGAGTGTGTAACTTCTAGTAATCTTCCTCAGATCAAGCTGGACAGAAGAAAAGAGCACAATTAATGTATATTTTTCATATTTGAAAGAGATTTTATCTCTCTCTACAACTCCCTGAAATGAGATTGTAACGAAGTGAGTGTCGGTTTCTTCCAAAAAACAAGCAATAGGACAAGAGGAAACAGACTCAATTTGTGCCAGGGGAGGTCTAGGTTGGATACTAGGAAAAATTTAACCAAAAAGGTTAATCTTTGGAATGGACTGTCCAGGGAAGTGGTTGAGTCACCAACCTTGAAGGTATTTTAAAAAGACTGTAGATGTAGCAGTTAGGGCTGTGGCTTAGTGGTGGACTTGGCAGTGCTGGGTTAAAATCAGACTTGGTGCTCTTACAAGTCTTTACCAACCTAAATAATTCTATGGGTCTGTGACTGACGGGTGTGACACGTGAAAAATTCCTTTGATACTGAAAGATACCACTTCACTAGCAAAATAATTGTCACACAGGTATCCTCATATCAATCCTTAGAGAGACCACCTTTCTAAAAAGTCTGTTTTTCCTGTCAATTTTCATTTTGAAACAATTTCCTTTTTTTTTAATCTCTGACAGAAACTTGATTAGTGGCCTCGAGATGACAAAGCTACACATATGTTCTGAATTGGAAGAAAGAGTGCTTTTTCTTTTTATCTCTTCAGTGACATTCATTAGTGTAAGCAGCTTTTTTGTGTCCTTTGTAAAGTTAATGGATTGCTGCAAAGGAAATCCTTTACTTTGTTAAAATCCACTTCTCAGCACTATTTGTGAGGGAAAGACCTAACACAGTACAGATTTTAAATGAAGGTCAGCATTAGATGTTAGATATATAGTCGAGAACAAAAAGATGAAGAAGAAAAGATAAACTATACAAAAGGGTGAGATTTGTTAGGAATTTAAGCCAGTGAAGGGAAGAAAAAAATAAGCAGATTTTTTAACTTTTAAGAAGAGAAAATGAAGAATGTTCTCAGCGAGTCCTAAGGCAAGTGTTTATTTCATTAGTACTACACAAATAATTACATGCTCTTCCTCTATTCCTCATAAATCTAGCTAGTATGATATATCCACTGAAATAAGAAAATTACTGGACAAAAGTAGAATAGTGGTGTGGATTTCCACACCCACATGGAGGACATACTAGAGATACAGGGAATTTTTTACCTCTTATGTCTAAAATCAGTGTAAAAGAATTATCTGAAATAAGAATATGAGAATCCTATATTTTGTGCTCTTCCACACTTCTAATTTCACTGGATAGGAACCTTTTATAATGGTGCCTGCTCCTGCTGTTGTTGTTCCTGACCTGTTGCTGTCGACCAGAATTTTCCTGGAGTTCTTTCTTCACCTCAATAATTTCTTCAATTTCCTTTATTTTGAAGCTACCAGATCTGAAAAATGTCTGTATGGGTACTGTAGGTGTGCACATGGAAGAGAACATCTGCTTCTTAGAAGGAACCTCATGTGCCATTTATTCAATGTCACAAATTGTACAGAAGGAACAAAGGCAACCACAGGTTGCTTACAGGTGTATGTATTTTTAACAGGTTTTTAAAATTAGATTGTACTCAATATATAACATTCAATGTACAATAAAAACACAGGATGATACAGTGGCTGATAATAAATGAAAAAGGGGAATAGAAGAAAAACCTACAGAGAGAAACAGTCATAGCAAAATAATATACATGGAGATGCCTGCATGATTACAAGGATTTCAAAATTAGCTGTGTCCAAAGCAATTATCAGCCAGACATACTATCGGATTTGTGGCTACTTCTCTGTTATCTACTCTTCAAACAGTTTGAGATGAAAATGAGAAAATATACATTCTGTCACTAGCATAAATCTGACAGAATACAAAATATCAAAACTGGAAACTCGATAGAAAGTTTCAAGAAAGAGCAATGGGCTGTACTATGTACTGCTTATCAGAATGAGCCACTTGGATAAAATTGAAAAAGATTAAACTATTCCTATTTTCTAGCAAAGATAATGGATTTTCCTGTTTCTCTTAGGAATAGGAAGTCAATTTTTCCTATTGGAGATTGAAATGCAAACCCTAGGGACCCCTAGAACTTAAAGGGAAAAGTCATTTTCCTTCTTCTTAGTATTTTTCCCCAGCCCACCTCTTTTGTACAGTTCTCATTATTTAAATATACCATATGGAGAAGATAGAATAGTAGCTAAGTTTTATTAAAAATATAAATCATGACAAAAAAGTACTGGTTACACAGAACAATCAGCTGATTTTATGGAATTTTTAGATAGTTAACTTGCAGAAGTGAAGGCAGATTTGTTGAAGTTTGTCTCTATTTTCACCTCTTCAGCACACAAACCACACTGAATGTTAATATTTAAGAAACTGTAGGGTCCAAAATAAAGATCATTTATCCACTCGGGTTTTCTTCTACCACTTGGACTTTCATTTAATTAAGTTTTAGAAAGCTCTGCATGATTTCAGTCTCAAGGTATGTTTATCTTGTAATCATGCACCTTTGGGAAAAAGCGTTCACTTGCTCTGGTTTTTGTACTGCTGGATTTTAAATCAGTTTTTCCTGCTCAGCAGCAGTAATGAATCTTGTATACTTATCACAACGTACGAACTGCTGAGTCCTAGTTCCTCTGAACTAGATTGCAATAATATTCTCTGATTCCATGTAATGACAGAATTGTTGGGATTGAAAAGGACATCTGGGCATCATCTAGTGTAAAGTCCCTGCTAAAGGAGGTTCACCCAGAACAGATTGCACAGGACCACATCCTGGCACATTATAGTATCTCCAGAGAAGACTCCACAACCTCTTTGAGAAGCCTCTTCCAATGCTCTGTCACCTCACAGTAAAGAAGCTTTTCCTCATATTCAGATGGACCTTTCTGTGTTTCAGTTTTAGCCCATTGCCCCTTGTCCTGTCACTGGGAACCATTGAAATGAGTCTCTCAATCTTTTCTTCTTGAGACTAGAATGTATTTGTAATCAGGGATTAACTCATGCATCAGACCTCGGTGAACTTCTAATATGGTATTCCACAGATAAACAGCTAGTGTATTATTCCACTATTCCAATCTTAGAGGTCTGAAAACTAGACTGAGCAGTTCACAATGAGTTCATTGCTAAAGGTGCAACATCCAAGAGCAGTGCATGTTTTATCTAATCACACTTACAATAAATTTCTTTCAGATTGCAAATTTGTGTATCTGGTAACAGAACCTGCATGCAGTGAAGTGGCTCTGGCCTGAGCAAAGTACTTTAAAACACAAATCTGAACTTGGCTTTCCCACTGAATGCTTTTGAGTCTTAGGCATCCTCCAGAGTCTTTCAGGCTGAGGTGCCTTGGAAGATCAAGACACCTTTTCCAAAATAGACTTTTACCATATCTTCCTGCTTTCAGTAACACCTGCCCGTCACTGAGCCCAGCCCTGTTGATGCCACACAGAGCACTATATACAGGACACTGTATGACTCATGCTGTTATCTCCCAGAATGCTACAGCAAAAGGCAAGCAAAAGAGGCAGTTTTGACTGGGAAGGAACTTTAAAAAAATGCTTTCAATACTGAGCTGTGAGACCTCTTTTCTTGAGGGATTATCAGTCCCCATATGTTGGAGCTCATTTCACTGGGATACGAAGACTTGACGCGACTAAATGGAAAGCAGAACAGGCTACCTCTCCCTTACACTGTAAAAGTTCAGGTAAATACATGTCATAGGGTCCATCCATTCTCTCTTTGGAATTTGACGGTGTTTATTTGGATACTAGTAACAAAAATAAGGTCACACAGTCTGAGAAATGCTTTTTAGGCAGAGAACACAAGTTCTGTCTGTGCTTTCTGCTTGTTTGTATATATGTTAATTGTACATTTTCCTATCCAAAACCAGCACAGCTAGTTGAGATGGTCTCTCTGATTGAAGGGGGTGTGGGGGTCATGGGGGCATGGAGGAGGAAGTCATGCAGAGCAAGAGTTGTGAGCAGTGAATGCTGAAGCATAAAATTACATCAGGCCATATACACATCTGCAAGCCGGCCATCCAGGTATCACTGTGTGCTGCTCATTCATGTGCTCATGGGGGCAAGGCAGTAGTGGTTCAGGTTGCTCAGGCTGCAGGTTCCCCTAATAATAGAAGCTGAAGACAGGTTTCCTACTAACAGCTCTGTTCTGTCAAGTGTAAGCTGACAACAGGAGATGCAGAGTTTTGTTCATGCACTCCCTGCATGGCCAGAATGTGTTTCTGCCATCCTGTGGGCTTAAGAGCAGGATAATACAAGACTATAGCATAAAAAGCTACTGTGAAGATGTCAGACTGGAGAGTTATCGCACCAGTATTTCAGTGGAGAGTTATGGTCTCGATGTTCAGAACAGTCAAAGAAAAATATGTATTTTGTTTAAAATAATCAGAGTAATGCTTCACCATTAATGACAAAATAAGTTTTGCTTCTCTAGGTCTGCACATCCTGACCCTGACTTGCTGACTCGGGTTCCTGGCTTGACCTCAAAGCTGCCCCATTGGGATGGACATGCCTGGTGTAGACTCTTGGATAAACCTGACTACTATTAGCAGAGTGGTTCTGCTTACCCTGTTCATGTGCTATGAGACTGCTGCACATCATTCAGTGAGGAATTGGTTCTACACCACTCCTATTCCTACATAAATTGTGCTTCTGCTCCTTACAATAGTCGCTCTACAGTGGACAGTCCTTGTGTGAAATGTGACTTTTCCCCAGATTCACACTAATGTAATATCTGTGCGTTATTTCAGCCAGTAGAATGCATAGGCAGAGGAAAAGAACCAGTCAAAAGAATAATGATTTAAATGTGAGAGAAAGTGAAGACCTTTATGTCAGACAAACTTTACTGTAAGAATATTCATTGTCTTGAGACCTCAGGAAGTCTCTGCCTACTGCTGTAACCATTTTGTCTCTCAATCAACTTGCCTATGCTTGGATCAATACTACTCCCTGAGGACAATGCAGTGAATTGACTAACTTTGTTAATGCCAGGCTTATTTTGCCAGCAGATTTCTCATTGGCTTAGGGAATGAATGTAACAATAGTCCATGTGTGTGTTATTTCAATTACATTGGATACACTCCAGTGATATTTCCAAAATAAAAGCCTTAACAAAGGCTATTTTGCCAAAAGTGTCACACAAGGTAGACACATGCTGCCATGCAAATATCATGCAGGTTTTTTCATAAACATCAATGTAGTATTCACACACTGGAAACATCAGGAATGCTGATACTACTAAACTATGCCATATCTCTGAGAAGTGTGAACAAATAATCTTCCATTGAATGCTAAAAATGGGGAAATAATAGAAACTATGTCAGGCTCTCTCAGAAGTAAATTAACTTTAACACAAATAAAAGAGAACTTCAATCAACATCCAAATCACATACCTTCATGTGAATAATAACTGTTAAGATTATTATTGTAATTATTCAAACCTAAAGTGCCTGTGTAAATTAATAATTAATAACAAAATATATTTACCAAGAAATTAAACACTCAGAGTCCATTTAAACAGAATACCAATTTAGCTTCTTCACCAGTAATGTCATGGACTGACTATAACAGAAGAAAATAAAGAGAAACTTAATTTTATCTCTAGAAGAAGGTTTGGCATTTCTCATTTTCTTTAATTTACAAGTTTATTGGGCAAATAGTTTGAGAAGGAATATTTTTCTGGACTAAAATGGCACATCCTAATGGCTCATTGATTCAGCAGTAGGAATTTATTTTACTAAACAGTTGTTGTCTCTACATTAGTCTTTCTAACTTTCAGAGATGTTATTATCTCTAAAAGCTCACAGTACTTTTCTTTTTACGGGTAGGCCAGATGACTTGCTCAGTGCAATCCAGGAAGTGTGCAGAAAAGTCTTGCAACCTGTCATGTTTTAATTGCTACATAATTTCATTTTGAGGGTGTTAAATTACTTTATTTAATATATTGATGCAGGCCCACTCGAGTCAGTAAGACTGCGTGTTGCATCTGCATTAGGGATTCCTAATCTCTCTAGCCATTGTGAAGTCTAACTGATAAATAGTTCTTCTAAGTAATACAGAATAAAAACTCTTAAGGGCTCTTCTTCCTGCTGTTGCATGTGCTCTGCTGCAGATATTATTTGTCCTCATGTCTCTTATGTGTGATGGTAGCAATGAAATACATGAAAACCTTATGGAACACTATGGAAGTTTCTTTTTTTCTTTCTGCCTCTATGGTACAGTTACCATTAATTTTTGAGAATGGTTAAAGACTATCAACCATTTTATTGCAAATATTTGAGTATAATATATAGAACATAAGTACATATGAATTGGACAGTGTTGTCCTGACATCTATCTGCTATTGCTTTAAATTTTATGGCAAGTTTTCTGTGAAGCACCAAATTATGCACACAAACAAATATGCAAAAATAATTAAACCTTCGGGTGAAACAAGTCAGTTCTAGTCTCAACAGAGAGAGAAATAAGAGAGCATTAAGATGTGATGTCCTACCCCAATCCTGAGCTGCAGCTAAACTGTTACAGGGATAAGATCATAAAAAAAGACAGAAATTCAGACTCCGTCTCTGGAGGGAGAGACTCCACTTAATCAGGATGCATAATAGTATGAAAGCCATTTACCTGAGAGATCTTTCAGGGGAACAGATTTAAACCTAATAATACTGACAGTAATGGTGATTTAATGTCAGACCTTACTGCTTGGTAGGTTGTCTAGGGACATGAGAGTAAACATTGCACCTTTTGGCAGTCTCATGTATGTTCTCACCTTCTTGCCAATTTATTAGCTCTGAAACCTTCCTTTGAAAGCACACGCGATGGGTAGGGTTTATGTTCCAGCTGCTGAGCTTGCAACCAGAAAACCAGCTTTTATCAGTATGTGTAGTCAGGCCAAATTCAGCTGTATGAAAGTTTTAAAAAGAGATTAATCAAACAATACATTAGAGCAACACTTAGTATTTCCTACACATGATTAATATGCAAACTTTAAGATATTTTAATTGTTTTTTTTCTGAAAATATTGACTATGTTTTCCATTTGTCAGCACTGGTAGTAGAATTTGCCAGGGCATTGGTAAATGCACACATCACTATTAAAAATGCATTATTAATAACAGAAATGTTTTTGGCAGTGAGCAGGCTTTAGTTCCATGCCAGCTGCTGAACATGTTTCAATACACTTTTATTTCACAGCTGCCTTGTTACTCTCCAAAGGCAAAGAACAAGGTAGGTCTCTGTTCAAGTGTGTGCCCTTGCTTACTCTGCTAGTATGTTTATGTCCTGTGACTGTCCAGATGATCCGCTAGCCAAGCTTTAAGACTGAGCACAGGTCCGGGTACACCCTGTATATACCTCCTAGGTCATGCAGGACACTGTGTGCAGAAACACATCCAATGGGTTTGCTAACTCAAAAAATGACCTCCTGTACTGTGACCGCCCCTACACACACTGTTCAGCTGTGGCCCTGCAGATGGATCACAGTTATCAGGTGGGAGACTCCAGAACCCTTTTTATCAACATATAAACTCCTCACCGTTGGAGTCTCCCTGGCTTCTCAGCAAGTTGTAGTACAACTTTCTTACTACTGTTAAAAGGGAATTGGAGTTGAAGAGTGTAAAAGGGGGTTACAGAGCTCTCCAATTCAGAAATTTCTAGAGAATGAAAACGTTTCACAATGGATGCAATAATTAACATCAATGTGGAATGATTCCAAGGTGTTCATTAAAATTGGCTAATGCTGATTCACTTTCAACTTGTTCACCAGAACCGGCCATGAAAAAGGGCAAAACAGTGATGAATGAGTCTTTTGTTGTATAGCTTTGTTGGTTGACTGAATCCTTGGATGTTAGATTATTTAAATCTGATACCATTATATCTCAAAGTATTATTATTTTTCTTTAATGAATATTAAATGTGTATTTAATAATTTATTGTTATAACCTCTGTCTTTTATCAGTGGAGAAGTATCAAGTCACAGTAGTGTCTGTCATTCTCAAACAGGCTATAGGTGGCTGCCAAAAAGGAAAATAATTGAATGGCTGAACAATGAATGTATATACGGAATATAAAATGTTCCATCCCAATTCAGGAAATGCTGTTCTTTACCTCTTTGTTGGGCTGATTTTTTGTGATCCTGCTATATTTAGTTTCTCAATAAAAAGAAGACATAAGAAGAAGATGAGGTAAGAAAAATTAATGAACTTAAAAAATGCCAGAAACTGAAAGATAACCCAGTTTTCATAGAGATAGGTAATTAACATGTCAACTATAGTATTTGTGATGTGAAATCTGAAGTATGCTTCAAAGGTTACAAATATATTTTTTTCTTCAGTACTTATTGTAATGATTTGATGTTTCCATTAATATGGGTGGTCTTACTGCAAAATATGCTGGAAGCCAGATATCTGCTTTTGAGGCAATTTGCATAGGGAATATGTTTTACAAAAATATTACTAGTTGAACAATTCATCTCACAGGTATATATAAAGGCTGGGACATTGGTCTTAAACAAAGAAGGGAAGTCATTGAGTCTCACTATCCACCTGTAATCTATGGATAAAGATGTTTATCTCTTTAGTAATATGTGTACAGATCTACTAAAGAGAACGTCACTACATATCTGAGTACATGTAGTTCTCATAAAGGGGTGTGAAACAGTCATTTGCTGAGATGTCAGATAACAGTTCTCACTGTGATAAAATATTTCAAAAACATTGAATAAAATGACTGCTTTTTATTTTATTATTTTTATTTCCTTTTTAAACCTGCCTATTTCCATAGGATAGGGATTTTTTTTATGTTCTCCCAGTTGCACACAATATTGTGTTTTCTGAAATTCTTGACATCTTTAAGGTGACTGAGTTCAAAGCAATTATCCTCATGTTAATTAGGGTTGGTTAGTAAAATAATCAAAAAATACTAAAAAATTTTTGAAAGTAATGTATTTTTCAAAATTTGACCATGAATATTCTCTGAAAATGCAGTGCCTGCCATGAATGAAGTGTTGTTATGCTTCTTTCATTTGCCATTGTCAGGATTGTGCTGAGACTCTGACGTTGCCATTTGTATTTGGTAAGCATACAGTTCCACTGAAGTGTCTGCTGTTGATTCGTGGAAAACACAGAGCTGTGTGACTGCAGGCCATACCTAGAGAAAGGCTATGGGATCACACTGTCACATCAAGCATACTAGGATTGTTTCATCATGGGATACACATTCTGTAGTCATATACACTTGTGAAAAGAGTGAATGAAACTCCATCGTTGTGTTGTGACAAGTTGTAGTAATGAGCACGCAAGTGTCACACACCTCAGTAAACCTGTGGAGACTAGAACATCCAAATTTAAAACTTTTTCTGGCCTGTAAAGAATTACTAGAAAAAAAATCCTGTCTGGAGTGCAACAGAACCAGTTTTGTACATCCTATAAGCCCCATGAAGTGTTCTGGCATCTTATACAATATTTATTGAGAAAAAATTCTCCTTGCACAATGTTTACGATAGGAAAATTTGTTTGGATTTTGGCTTGAAACAGCATGCTTATTTGTGACCATGATCCTTCAAAAAATGGAGTAGATCTTAACACACTTTTTCACATGTTCGACTTGAATTACCGGTAATATTCTATGTCGTTGCAATTAGAATGCTAGTCTAACATTCAATGACTTTGAGGGTTTAATTCAAGTGTTGGCCATATTTTCAGCATTTAAAAACAGTAAATATCTAGCTATAAATATTTATCCATCTGAAGTTTGCTAAATCCTGTGTAAAAAAAATAAAATACATATTTTTAAATAGTTTGCACAACCACAAAACCCTACACAAATGACAAATGTATATGCAATTTTTTGATTTTTTTTAGGGCTGTTTGCCTTAATCAATCAATTAAATATTTTTACAGTAAGATTCAAAAGGCAATGAGTATGCAACAGAATGCAACAGACATCTTTCAATTTACATTGTACTTTGATGGGTATGGAAATATTTGACATAAGTAGAAATTGAGTAGGAAGTGATCTAGAATGCTTGAGCAGGAAAACCCAATTTAACAAAAGACAGAAGAGTAGGTATATATTTACTTTGTTGATACATTGGCTAGAGAAACAAAACCATCTCATATACATAATGAGAGATTTTAATGGATTAAATTAATTGCACTTCTTCATAGGTGTAAGCATGAGAAATATCAGATGATTTTATGAGTTCCCTAACTCTAGAATGCTAGTACAGAAATTAAGGAGAAGGGCAACAAAAATGACACAAAGGTGGGAGGGAAAGATATATGACTAAATAAGATTTACATATATTAATACAATTTAAAAATGCAACAAACAAAAGCCTGAGAGTTAGAGATGGCAAGCAGCTAGGGGCATAGAATTTATCTACTGAAGGGAACTTATCTACTGGAGGGATCAGCGGGGTGTTTGACATGTGGACAGATCGGTGGTGTTATGCTTTCAGCATGTAAAGCGCAGCAAAAAGGAAGAGTACTTCGGAAGACCATGGGCAGAATGTCTCAGACAGGTCTCCAGGAACAAGTAGACATGTTTATTTCAAATTATCTGTCCCCATCTGTAACAAGGGCATAATAAATACCAACCCTTAATCTCACAGGGATATTGTGAAAATGTTTCATACCCATGAAACACTTAAATACAGTGTAATGATTAGTTTTATACAAAACAAACGTTTTGATAGATGTAAATAAATATTTCTGAGTTTATAAAGAGGTTGAAAACTGTGCAATAAATACAGTATAGAACAACAAAATGCACAAGACCAAAACAAAATCTTGAACAGCTGTTCTCTAACTAACCATTATCTTTCCAGTGCACAGAATTGAACACAGGGGAACAGATCATTGCAATCACATAATTAAGACTGAATCAAGATGCATATCTAATAAGCCTCTGAATTAAGAATATATAGAAGCTTAAATCTGGCATTTCTTCCCCTCGGTGTGGTGAATGCTACATCATGAACAATGTGTGTGCCATTTCCTAAGCTTTTATGTAAAAAGTCTCACCGAGAAAACAGCTTTCATTTTGTAACATTGTATTGATATTTAACAGGATACTATCAATGCTGCAGTCTTTGGCTCCATGCAGAATGTTTGTACTTGGCCTAATAAGGAACCCAATAACAAGTGTTTAGCTTTTATGGAGACCAGAACCAGAGCAGGACCAAAAGCAATGCTTTGCTGGCAGGTTTCACAGAATTTGATCACAAGAAGAGCAGGGTTTAGAGTAGGGCATTTTCTGGACGGAACTATCCTCTGCTAGACACAAATGTTTCTTCTGTATCTCTTCGAGTATGATCCCATTTTGTCCTAGGGGCTGGGAAAGGGTGCTAGAAACCCAAATGTGAGGGCTACATGTCCTTCCCTTGGCTTTTTCCATCAGCCAAGCTGGGCTGAGGCCAAACTCAGGGCCACAGGTATGGCTCACTGGCCAGATCAAAAAGACCTAACAAAGCCCTACCCAACAAATCCTTAACTCACTCCTGCAGTTGCTGAAGAATAGGCAGTACTGGATATTTAGAAAGAGTACAAAAAAAGAGCTTATTAAGGTGATCCTTCTTATTTTTTGTGTTTCTGTCAGTCAGCTCCTCAGGAATTCCCTGAGCTAGAGAAAGCGTGTTTTACAGAGAGATCATGTCCCCATGAAACACCCCTGTCCTTCCTTGTCCTTCAAACCCATATGCATATCCAAACCTAATTTGTATTTCTCTGCTTCCTTCCTCTCTAATACTGCATTTGTTCTGCTTCAGCCTCCAAAGTTATCCTCAACAACACAGGAAAGATGGATGCCTGCTCTCAGATAAGCATCCTGGAACCACCGTAAACTGTAGCACCAGCTCACAATGACATTAAATATAAATAAACCCAGGCTCTGAGTTGAAGTGGGCCCAAGACTGAGAGGAAAACCTAAGTTTATAACTTTAAAGGTCCTTTTTTATGTTTACTGAGGTTATGATTTTTAATGCAAACAGATGTCAATAGTTTTCCCCACAAAAAAGATTCAAAAAACTTACTTAGTAAAAACCAAAATAATCTTCTGATTTCCTTTAGTATTGTTCTCTAAAATAACTAAACAATTCACAATAATAGCAAAAAAGAAAAAAAAAATCAACTTGTCAGATGTACTCCCAAACAATTAAGATTTGCTAGGCTTTCTACAAAATGTCTTTCAGCCTTTCTGACATGATGATGAGGAGCAACAAATCTTGAGGTGAAAGATGCACTCTGAGGAAGCAGAGACCTTGGGATAAGCCCTTGATGAAGGCTGCAGCATGCTTTGGGCATTTTCATCACATGAACCCTAGTGTTTATGCATGTCTTTTGTATGGAAAATCCAGCTTAAATGGCCTAAACTGTGAGTCAAATGCATGAAGTTTTTCTAAATTTCCAGGTCTATTTTCGATGCAAGGTAAATTAAATGTAAGATGGGCTATTCTGGGATGATCACTAAAACTTAAAAAAAAAAAAAATGCATTTCAGGTCTGATTAAAAGAATAAACCTTTAACTAATGATAGACCGCTGTGAGGATTTATCCTGTATTATAGTGAGTGGATATTTTTCAATGAAAGACACTTGAATTTCTAAGAAAACAGCAAGAAGACAGTGCTCATGCAAGATTTACTTCTGTTCACTATCCGACACAAATCAGATGTCATGCTTTTTCCTCCTAGGAATGTCACAATTAGCAGACATATGAGCAGTCAGAGAAAGGCCATCCTACAAAGGTGAAAGCAAAAGATATAACCTTCATAATGTCTTCTCTGGAGACTTTGTAGCAATTTAGTAGCCTAAACAATCAAAAGTGATATAGAGCAGAAATGACTAAAACAAAGTTATCCTGACCTTGAAAAGAATTTATAGTTTAGAGTTTGAATTGTATAACTGGGTATTGTTGGAAGCTTGCAAGTAAAGTTTTTATCTTCTTATTGAAAACTCTAGGAAAATGCATTATTGAAAGAAAACAATGATTTCTATGACCCAATTAAAAATCATAAATATTAAAGAAATGGAACTGACAAGTTTTTATAAAAGAACCGAACAAACAGCAAAAATAATGTAACAGTATAAAGAATTGCTGTTAAGCTAATCTTACATTAAAAACCTGTCAGGAACATGATAACTGGCCCAGATTTGCATAAACTATTTTAACATGCAAATAAATTGTGCATATGTTATTTTAAATGGAAGTCTCAACATTCTTCTGTTTTTTAAAACTTCTTTGTTTTTACAAAAAGCACTTTACTTCTGTCTCCCACTTCTTTAATATTATGCTTTTTCTGATTACCCAGGAATCTTCTTTGATGCTTTACTCCAAATGAAAAGAAAACCAGCCAATCAACCAAAAATGTTATTTTCATATTCCCAGCTGCTTAAAAAAAATATTTGCATGATACAATGTTTTGGCTTACATAAGAGCTTATCTGTGTGTGTGAGAACACCTGTGTGTCTCTAAGGTTGAGAGCAGAGGGGCTCAGGTGTGGGTCCAGGGGAGTACCTGGCAGGTCTAGCTGAGTGTTTATGTGTGTCTGTGTGTGTACAAGCATCCATACCAGCAAACAGAGCAGGACTTCTTATGCCCAGGGCCAGCACAGCTTGGGAGACTGGGATCCAGGACCTGGGAACTGGACAGACTCAGAAAGCCCAGCTGCTGGAGAGATTCTTCTTGCACATATGCATATAAATATATTTTCACCAGTGAACATCATTCCTGTTTAGACAGAGAGGAGAGCAGAATGAAAGCATTGCTTATATCTGTGCTCATGTAAGCCTTGCTATTAGTTGAACCTGGCGACACGGAGCTGCAGCAGCCTCACCTCTCTCATGCCTTGGAGTGAGGCATGATTTATCTTCCTTGAAGATGACAATTCTTCTTTCTCCCTCTTTGGTCGAATACAGTTTAAAAGTAAACCACTTGTGATGATGTGTGATATTTACATTAGCAGATATCTTCCATTTTTCCTTCTCTACCCACAGTCATATTGTATCAAAAATACAAGGAAAATATAGTAACTAGATGTTAAAAATGCACAGCAGTTTTGTCCTGCTTTACATACTTCTCTCTTGTATGAATGTATTTTTTTTCTAGATTCCTGTTTGAAGCAGTGGCCTCATCGGTGTTTGTTTAAAGAAAGTGTGTTTCCCTGGGCCTTAATTTACAATTTTGCTCCAGTGGGTTTACCACAGAAAAAGTGATGAAAGCCTTTGCTATCTTACCTGCCCAAGGTAGTTAGCTCTTTGTCTCAAATGAAATTATGACTCTTTTTCTGGTAGAGTGTGCTTCACAGAAAGAGTGGGGACTTTTGTACAGGAGTTCTGACTAGAGACTGCTTCTCTACTCTTCTAAAACTTGTATGATGCTGATCAGTACCAATATTTCCACTACTCCTAGTGTTGAAGCTAAAAAGTTCTGTTCATAAAAAGTTCCATTTGAAATGTAAAAGCATCAGAATCAATGCTACCATTAATCACTTCCCTATCCACAACTTCCATATGATGATGGCACACTTCTGTATTCAGATTTTCAAACCATGTCTGTGCTAAAAGGTAAGAAGTCTTTGTGAGAATTTTAGCTCTGGTATTGGCACACCTGAGGATGTGACTTGTGCAGTGGCCACTGCTGCTCTTGGTGCTCTTCACATTACAAAGAGAGAGAGGAGAAATTGAGAAGTATTAATTAAAATGCAACATTCAGTGAGGTAAAGTGCATATTTTTGGTTGGGCTAAGTTGTGATCACAGAATTGAAAGGTTGAAAAGACCTTTGAGATCATCAAGTCCACCCTGTAATCTAACACCACCTTGTCAACTAAACCATGGCACTGAGTGCCACATCCAGTCTTATTTTGAATGCTTCCATGGTCAGGGACTGCACCACCTCCCTGGGCAGCCCATTCCAGTGCCCAATCACTCTTACTGTGAAGACTTTTTTCCCGATCTCCAGCCTAACTGCCCCCCAGGTGCAGCTTAAGTCTGTGTCCTCTTGTCCTGTCACTGGTTACCTGGGAGAAGAGACCAACCCCCACTTGGGCTACATCCTCCTTTCAGGTAGTTTTAGAGAGTGATAAGGTCTCCCCTGAGCCTCCTTTTCTCCAGGCTAAGCAACCCCAGCTCCCTTAGCCATTCTTCATAGACCCTGTGTTCCAGACCCTTCATGAGCCTTGTTGCCCTTCTCTGGACTTGTTTGAGCATCTCAATATCTTTCCTAAACTGGAAAGCCCAGAACTGGACACCAGGTGATATTGATCTACTTGGTGTTTGTTTAACCTGCTTGTGAATAAAGAACTATAGTATTGCATTATTTGTGCAAGTAATCCATCAGTTTGGTTGTGTGACTATCTTTGCAGATCTTTCCAATACTTTCTAAATCACACTAGCTAGTGCTGAAGAATAAGCAACAGATTGTTCCACATGCTCAAAAGTGAAATGATAAGGACTGAAAATCTAGGCAATTTTGTTTCTTTTGGGACTATAAAAGTTTTGAAACAGCTCCCATGGGAAGAGGAAAATATACATTCTGAAAAGACTTCCAAGATCTGAGCTTTCAAAATAAACTAGAAGATGCTTACGTGTATTCTGAATGGTTAATAAGAACTATGGACTTTCAGAAAATTTTAATTTTCTGCAGATGGATGGAATACAAGAGAGTTCATTGGTCTCTCAAATTAAACATACATATTGGATTCTAAAAAAATTTCCCTTGCCTTTGATAACTGGAAAAAGTTGAATAATGCAGTTCGTTATTTCAAGTAGTATGCAGCAATGTCAGAAAACATTAAACAAATGATCTTGGTACAACTGTCTTAAAAAAAGTACCCTAAAACTATAAGCTTTTCTGTGTTGTCATTTCAGTCACCTATAATTAGTAGTTTGGTAAACTACACAGCTACAAATTATTAACGTATACTTTAAAAAATATTAAAGAGATGGTGATGGTAGCTCTAAGCAATAATAGTGGGGCTCACAAAAAAAATGAAAAAAAAAAGCCATACAGCTGGGGTACTTCCACTTTCTGGAAATGGACATAAATCCTTGGATCGATTGGTGGAAAGAAGCAGACCGGCCAGTCCATGTGACTTGATAATTGTCTAACTGTCCTGCTTAAGTAGAGATTATAAGTGAGACAGACTTGCCAGTCATTTTTATTTAGATCACGAAAAGGAAACAGTAACATTACCGCAGCAAAGACTGTAATTAACAAAAAGAGGCAGGCCCTTCTGATCAGCAGATATCGAGCAAAAGCAGAGGGACAGCTGGGAAGACAAATATGGCTGCCTTCTGTTGGCTGAATAAGGGGGCTTAATGCCTTTTTTCCTATTGTTTCACTGCATTTTTTAAAATATCTTTCAACACAAGAGACAAAATCCCAGCTGAAAAATCAGATCAATGCACAGCATAGTGTCCTTTCAAGTTCAGTCATTTTTTGTAGTCGTGTGACTTTCTTTAATTTTCAAGAAGATATCTGAGAAATAAACTTTCACTACTACTTATCTTCTAGTAAATAAATAAAAAAAAAGTACTAAACTATTTCTGAAAAGACATATTATGGTCCCTTACATTCGTTTCCTTTCTGAAAACACTAGAAGTTCTAATTCTTTTCCCAAATAGTCTCAGGCATGTTCTGAGCCCCAGCAGAGTTGGTTCAGCAATCAGGAAAAGTGTTTGATATTTTGTCTGAATTGAGAGATCCATCAAGGCTCTTGTAATGAAAGAATATTACTTTGCCAGAGGCTCAATCATTAATGTCCAGACAGATTTTGGGTAGTTTGTATTACCAGTTGGCAAACTTTCGATATTACAGTGAGAAAAATAAGCAGAGAGTACATCCTTTGGAAGTATCTCACTCTTTCAGTACAGATACTTGGTAATTAATGCAGGATCACTTTTCAGGAGCCTGGCAAGCAACATGGAAAAATAGCATAGTAGTATATGAATATCCAAGTAATTGTAATCACAGAAATCAATATATTATGTGTTTCTATGATTCTTTATCCATGTTTATGAATAAGGAGATGAGAGAAGAATGTTCCCCAAATATTGAAAAATCTTGCTCCAGCTTAGATCAGTTCAGATCAACCATCTAATTTTGATTTCTCATGCAAGTTTTTTTGTTAGTGAATCATTAATCATAACCTCAAATTCTGCTATTCCATATGAAATACTAAATGAAATCTCAGTTGTATTAGTAAAGAATAGGTATAGTTACACTGTAGTCATTGAATTGCTTCTGTACTCTAGACTCTTAGTGTCTAGAGTACAGAAAATGAGGCAAATAATTTTTCAGTAGTAGTGATTTCAAAAAAGATGTTTAGCCATCAAAAATATTTCAAAAAGTGTCTCTTCATGAAATCAAGAAATGCTTAGAATAGAATGAAACATTACATAAAGAAAATGTGTTCATACTGCTGAGAACATATTTGAAGCCGTGTTATATTGAAGGCATTTAAGTATGGACTAGATCTGGTGACTCTATCATTTGGATTAAATAGAATTTAAATTCCACTGCATCCTGTGAAGAGAGAACTTCTACAACAATAAGTATTGTCTTATTTTACCCCTTCTGAAACAAGAGGAAACCAGAGGGATCACTCCTCTACTGTTTTCAAGGGCAAACAGCCATGTTCTCTTTCTTGCTGAATATAATTTGGGATTTACAAAATGTAAAGACTGCTGCACTAAACCAGATCATCTCTCCATTATTCTACTCCCTACAGAGGATATTAGGGAGAGAAGCACCAGCCTTACTCATCCCCAGAAACTCTCAGAACAAAGTGTGCTGAACAAAGTTCTGCACTGAAAGAGATAGTGAAGAATAATTACAGATTCATACACCAGCTGGATACTTGTCTACATAAAATGAATTGCGGAATACAGTATTTGTTCAACTCAGCTCTTATACCGCTGCTACTATCATGAGGAATATTCCAACAAAAAAAACTTAAAACACTGACAGCATTGACTTGAACAGTAGTACTTAAACTGTGATAAAAGCATGCTAACAATTAGTAAGATACATTTATACATTGCTAGGTTCAACCATTTCAGAAGAAAGGAATTCTTTTCAGAAAAAAAAATCAAATTACTTTTCTTTGCAAGGTGAAGTTGATTTACACTTGATCTTTACTCTAAGGCATTTCAGGCAGCATATTAGGATAGCAAATACCAGTGGATGGTATTCAAAATTGTCAACATCCATTTTCAGGGTTCTACACTGGGCATTTCAGGAAGAATTATATGAAGACAGAATCACATTCTCAGGAAATAATATACTTTCAGGCAAATTACAAGCAAGCCCTTTGACAGGTTCATTATAAGCCTTTTTGTACCTTAGATTTATTAAACTCTTTTAACTCATACTGTGAAAATTATATGAGAAAAAGGAAGAAAAAAAATAAGTCTCAGAGAATTCTATTACTGATCTGACAAACAAGTGAGTCAGTTTTTAGAAATAGATCTTGATCTGGGTGTCTTGGCCTCCAGTAAAGGAGCTTCTATCTATTTCTTCACAGGAGTTAGAGCTGATTTTTTTTTTCTTCTGCTAAAGAGATAAAAGACAAAAATGTGTCATGATTTCTGTGTAATGAAAAGTGTTTTTAAAGAAAATGGAATTGAAGTAACAGGGCATTGAGAATTCTGGACATGTTACTTGTCAGATCTCCAACGTTGCAAAGACTTATGAAAAGTGATGCCTTTTTCTTTTTCTGTTATCTGTTACTGCTGGGTGGCTTATGGTATTCTTATGGTATTTTAGGTTTCTTTTGTAAAGTCCTGGTATGTTATTCAGAACAGTCCAAGTTTAACTCAGGGTAATAATACAAGTCAGTATCTTCAGCTAAGGCCAAACTGAATTCAGAATCTGTACAAAACAGGTCATCTTGATTATCACATATTGATACAGTGTTGGAATTTTTAAGGGAGGATGTCTATAGTTCCAGCATCTCCTTTCTTCTTCTTCTTCTTCTTCTTCTTCTTCTTCTTCTTCTTCTTCTTCTTCTTCTTCTTCTCCTTCCTCACCCAAGAGATCATCAGTGATTATCAATGAGGTTGTAGAAACTACCCTTGTCTCTAGGAACAGAGGCCTTCTACTTCTCAGGCAGCAAGAGGGTCCTCATCTCCTTCAACTCAAAAGTTCTTTTCACCTATCTGCAGGTGCATCTTCATCCNGGACAGCAGCAGTGGGCGAGGGGGGGCATGGCCCGTCCGGAGTAGCTGAGGGGGCCTGGCCCACCCGAAACAGGGACGCCGGAGCAGGGCTGGGGGAGGCCGGGCCGGGCCGCAGATGGAACAGGGCCGCTCCAGGGTGGGCTCCTGGCCGGCCCGGCCGGGTCACGCTGAGCAGGGCCCGGCCCCGCTGGGCCATGCCCCGGGCCTCCCCCAGTCACCTGTCCGAAGGCCGGAAGCCAGAGAGAGCTTCCCGGGCTCTGTTCGTTCTTAAATGTGTATCACAGAGGCGTACCAAGCTTCTTAAGTGGCTTAAAGAAGTTGTCAATATTCCAACTAGCCAGTTGATTGGTTAGGTCAGGTCTAGAGGAAGCTGTAAGCACCTCTTTGCAAAAAGATCACTTCCGAGGCTGATGGAGTTTTCCTTAAAAAACTCAAACTATGCTAACCCATGACACCTTGTCTTCCACTGGCACATGCAACACTTATTTTCTAAAGTTCATTTTGATCTAAAAACCCAAATAACAGCTACTGTTACAGAAAAGAGCAAAGCATGTATGTCAAATCCTCATGTAGCATGGCAGTATCTTTATTTTCAGTAAGACTGTGTAATTCTATCAGATATCTGAATTTTCAAGAACGTCATGGCTTAACTGAAGAAAAAAATATCTCACTTATTTGAATTACTTTTTTTAATATTTATTATATCTTTGGGTTGTTTGGGGGGGACTTGCATTCACAAACACATGCGTGTATATATATGTATATATAAATGCATATGAAGTGAGTGGGGCAGGGCGTCTTACTGGTACTCCATAATTTGTTTTTTCTCACTAAATGTTTTTGTAGGCAGATATTATATGCTTAATCTAAACTATTGGAAGGGAACATTCATAGTATAGCTGGAGGAAGGATTTTCAATAACATCTTCATAAATGAATCTTACAGGAAATAAATATGATTACAAACGCACAGATTGATATCTGGGGTGATGTATATTTATGTACAGAGTTTTTGATTGAGAGGCTAAAAGCATAAATCTACTAACAAAAAATATTAATGACAAAGATTCAGAACACAGATCTGTGTAATGTTATACAACTTAAAGCATAGAAAAGAAATTAAAATCCCAGAATTTTTAGTGCCTGGAAAAAGGGGATTTTTTACGTATTTTCTATATATTAGCAAAGAGCACTAATATGTTTGTGGTTTTTTTCTCACTTTTTTAATGTAAGTGGGGCACTAAGTCCTTTTGTGGATGAGGGTAATATTTTAAATTTAAACTCTGGAGAATACAGTAACCGTATACACCTATATTCCTTGTTTAAATCATTAATTTTAATAAATTGATTTATGATTATTATTTGATCTGTGGTAATCCTAAAATATCCTTATCAGTACTTTAGGAATGAGGTTTCCAGTGTTCTAGGAAATGTGTATAGAAAAAATTTCTGAGATGGGCAAAAAATTACTTAAGAGAAATGCTCATTGTTAAATGAATACCACAGAATAACATAGAGAGTTAATGAAGTAAATACACAAGTTAAGTGGGGGGGGGTTATTAGACAAATGCTTTTTAAATCAATGGAGCATTTACTACCATATTTTGTAGGTGTGACATGAGATGAATTTTAAGGCAGAACTGACAGGGTTGTTGCTTGGTAATATTTATTTTGCACTCTTGAAGTAGTACCAGTGAGAAACATTTGAAGATAGTTGATACAGTAGTAGCAAGGGCAAGCAGAATTTCACAGATCCTTTTTTTTCCAAAAAAATATCCTGCGGATGCATTTCAAGAAATGCCACAGAAAGTTTATATGTAAACACAAGGCTGCAATATTTGAAGGATTTTAGATTTTAGATTTTAGTCCAGGAGTTGTAAGTACCAGTCCAAAAAGAGACAACAATATGTGTTGTCATTCACATGTGATTTAAGTGCTAACTGTATTTGCATAATCTATAGAAATAAATCATTAATTTTGATGCATAAGATCCTTTTTGCTCTTACCCGAAATCTGGTATATTCATCTAGTAATCTTCAAGGTAAATATTCTACTTTTCTTTACCAAAAAAATGCGTGTGTACTGGCTTAATATTTTTATAAGATGCTTGATTTTGTGAAGGTGCTTTTGTGAGCTTTTGAATCTGCTGACATGATCCAGAAAGACCAAGTCAATACTGTCCCCTGCATCCTCTCTTGCTGATCATAAAGGACATAAAATGCAGTAAACTGCTGTGGTAGTATTTTATCATGAGACTGAAATGTTATCATCTTCAGAAAGAAGTACAGATAGAAAGAAAATAGTAGTACACCTTTTTTTAAAGCCTAAATTCACACGAGAATATTTTCAAAAATAAATGAAAAATAAATACTGCAAAACATCCAAGAATTTGACTCTCATAGCCCAATTTATGTTCATCATCTCCTTACATTGAAGCATAGAAATTAAACAGAGGAGAAATCATATGCATGATTCTTAGTGGTTTTCTTGGTAAACCTTAGCTCTCTGCATATTCTCAGCTTTCCCACAGGACAGATGAAGATTGAAGAAACAATCAGATAAACTAAAAAGAAAGTTTTGCTTTCTCCTTAACAGTTTCTGTATTTTTATCAGATATCAGAGTATTTAAAAACTCAAGGGTTTGAGTTGCTGTCAGGATATCTTAAATTTACTATTTGAATAGTACAGACAGAAATTTACAAGGAATATATTTCTAGTTCCTTCAGGGAAAATTTTCCTAAAAAATCTGATAAATTATTAGCAGAATTATGCCTACTAAAAGTCTTACTAGGTGATTTGTATTTAAAAATAAAATGCAGGTTTCTGGCATACAACTTATTTCTGACAGTGTTCTCTTTTCTTTCTAAAGAAATTATAATCAAATTTTATTAACTATATTTGCCACAAAACTATAAATCTCATTTTGCTTATGTGTTGGATATCTGCATGTAACTGTATTCATTTAAATTTAAGCAGTTCTGTATTTATTTATTTATATGTATGCTTTCAAAAAATAAAGATAAATTATGCTCTTCAATGACCTACAAATGCAGCATCCAGATCTATGTCTCTGGCAGGACTACTCTTAGAAAAAAGAAGCAAAACTACAGTTAAATCAGATAAATTTATCTTGGCACAACACTGTGCAAGTTCATAAACCTAGGTGATTATGTTCTGTAAGCAGTCAATTTCTCTTGACATTAAGAAAAGCCACAAGAAGAAAAGTAGAAACGGGAAAAAAAAGCTGATATAACTATAGCATTGACTGTCTTATTTTCAGGGTTCTAGGAAGATCAAGATTTAAATTCCTATTCTGAACCTGTGGGTCACAAATCATAAGGGAGGCCTCACAGTTAGAGACTGGGGCTCTCCTTATCCCTACAGCTGTCTGCAGAAGAAAATACAGAGTTGCTGCTTTGATTGCACACCTCAAAGAAGAAAGGGAAAAGCATGCAGGAGTAAAAAGAAACTGTGCTGACAAAGCAGTGAAAAAGGGGGTGAGAAGAAACTCCAGACTCCATAAGGAAATCTTTCTTTAGTGATCACATTTAAACATAAAGGCTAACTTGTTTCACAAGCAGTAGAGGGGAAGGTGGGTCAGGCAGCTGTAAATATAATTGCTGTCCCTGAGAGGGCTTCCAAGTGCTGTGCTGCCCAGTGATGCTGCCTTGTCCTGGCATCATCTCAGAATGACTTCACGGCTCCCCTTCAGCCACGCTTTGGTTGTTTTCTGGAAGTACAGCTGTCTGCATGGGTCAGTGTTCCCCCTGCCACAATCATGCTGGGGGATGCCAAGGAGCCAAAGCAGGGTGTGGGGCTCTACACAGGTTTGGTTCATTCACAACGCATATGTTCTTGTGCATGAATTGTTTTCTTTAACATACCAACTGCTTCAGTCAGTTTCAGTCAACAGGAAAGGAAAGCAACTACGAGAGCAAGAGAACCATAAAATCTGAATGAGGCCCCAGGAAAGCAAAGCAATCCACAGTTGTAATTTTCAGCCGTTCTCTCAGTCTGGAAGGGATCTTATTGTTTTCTTAACCTACTTTGAAAGATCAGGCTTTGCAGGTCTGGAAACAGAATTGCTATAACAGAGCATCCTGTCGAGTTGACTGTCCTCCATTAACTGCTTTTAAGTGACTTACTGTGGCTGTAGTTAGTTAATAATTCTTTTTATTAATCTGACCTGTTTCCACCTAAATCTGGAAAACTTTTATGTATAAAACTTTACAAATGGTTTATCCCATTTTCTATGTTTTTATTTGCTTTTAGATTGCTATTTTTAAAAGAAAATGCTGTGAGTGAGAGTATAGATAAATTTCCAAAGTCAGACATTGCAGTATAGTCAGTTCCTTTTCCATTCATGTCTCCTTAGTGATGAGATAGAGAGCTCAGAATCATTATTAAATAGAGCATATGTGTAAATGAATTGGTGCATCATAAATTAAACAGTAAAACTTGATATTATATAACATAGAGAGATCATGTGTAAAGTTCAGATTTCCATTTATGTAAACATATTTAGACTTGCCCATGGGGAAGATTTTCATGTTAATACTTGAAAAAAAATTAGGATCTAAGTACCACATGTCTCCTAAAAAACCCATTTATTGCAGAAACAGAATGTTCCTCAGAACAGTCATGCTGCTTACTTCTTATTAAATATACATATTAAGGAAAAGGTTTTAATACTGTTATCTGTGAGCTTCAGAAAGTTGTTCTGAGTTATCTGGCAAAATTCCTCACTTTTAAGTTCTGTGAAGAACAAGATTTGACATAAAACACCATGCAGCATGTGTTGTCAAACTGAGCTTTCACAGGCAATTATTTTCTCCAACTAACAGGTTGAATGATGAGGATTGTTCTAATGATGCTCACTGCTGTCAAGAAATACAATAATAAATTCCCAAATTTAGCATTTCAATTAGAAGTGACTGCCAAAAATCCCCATGATCTAGTCCAACATGCGTTTCTGCATGATTTTGCTACATTCTTATTTTTGGGTTTCTACAATGAGGAGTTCTGCCATTCAAAACTGGCTAGAAGCAGTAGGTGAAATTCAAAACTCACTTTAGATATAATAAAATATTGTTGAAACTTAGTAATATAAAAATTCAGGAGAAAATATAATCAGGACTGAAAAGCGGTGTGATATTTGATAGTCAAAATTTGTCCAAATATTTCCTTTTTTTTCCCAATCAGGGTACCTCTGATACCTCCCAGATACTTTATGGCCTTAAGTTTTTCAAATTTTATCTAAAAACATTTTAGAATAAAGGTCACTCTATCATTCAAAATGCTTTGCAAATAAGCTATTTCTAGTATTTGTCATTTCAGGTGATAGCATTGATTTTTAGACAAATATTTCTTTTGAAAAAGGGTAATAACCTGACATATTTCATGGTGTGCTCCAACAAAGGCTAATATTTAGATAAAAGAGAGGCTTTGTCTGCTCCTTTTTGCATCTGCTCTTAAAAATTCTGGTATGATAATAACTATGATTAACAGTAATAATAATTTATTTCTTTTTTTACCAGGGATCTCTTTTGCTGTCATGCAATAGCTCAAAACCATCACTTTCATGTTCTGTCCAGTTCCCAAAAGAAAAATATGAAACCTTTAGTTAGTACTGAATCAGTGTTAACACCACAGATTTGAATACCAAATGTAACCTATTGGGCCTTTAGAAGGGAGGTGAAGTTGCTATCAGGATGACTATGAAACTAAGAATGTAACCAGAGAAATGTCTGCATCCTGTGCCAGGGTATAAAAACAAAAACCTTGAATTGTATATAT
Source organism: Dicrurus megarhynchus (assembly GCA_013399195.1). NCBI lineage: Eukaryota > Metazoa > Chordata > Aves > Passeriformes > Dicruridae > Dicrurus > Dicrurus megarhynchus. The sequence goes on along the minus strand of VXAD01007890.1, from coordinate 282,184 downwards.
ATATATGTGGATATATGTATATGTATATATATATATACACACTTGCGTTTTAAAAACAGAATAGACAACCAGATAAAGAGATTTTGTACAGTTTATCTGCAGATTTTTTAAATAGATTAAATATTTTTCTCTATTTTAAAGCTGGTTTGAGCTATAAAACCTAGAAGCAAGTATATTAGGAAAACAGTCTAGAAGCATTGCGTGGAGAATAATAGTTGAAAATGTACTGCATTATTTCTATTCTATTCTTTTTTATTCTTGACTTAGGTTTTTCTCACTATTTTCATGGTTACCAATGTGTTAACAATGAGTACAGGAAGATCATTAGTTTTACAGAATGACAAAACTGCTGTTTTTATATAATATTCTGTCTGATTAAAAAATAGATTTCCAAAATACATGGGAAGCTGACACAAGACTGAAAGCTACAGTTACTTAGAGAAGTGAGGTACTCCTTCACTCTCAAATTATTCACTGAAATAGAGGCTTTCTTTTCATATACTGGACACTAGTGGTCTTCCTTAAGAAAGGGGGGGAAATGTTGGAGAAACCACCAAGAAATGTGCAAAACGAGCTGTCAAAACATTGCTTTGATATAAGAGCAATATGAAAAGACCTTTTAATGTTCACTCAACACAGGTAAAAAAAAACAAAAACAAACCAACAGAAAACAATAAGGTATCTTTTGTATATTTCTTGATTTTCAATGTTTGGTTTGATAAATTTTCTTCATATGTATTCAGGATCTTTTAATGAAAAAGTATGCCTGATAAGTTCACGGAGGCAATAACTAATGTTGACTGTATATACACGGCACAGTGCTGCAATAATATAACCTTTTAAAGAGTACAATAACTCCCCTAACATGTAATCCTTGATGCCTCCTTACCATGAAGAGCTATAGCTAGATAAGAAAGACCATTCATTTTAAACAGCTGCAACAGATATATTTGCCCTATTAAAAACCATCTTCAGCATTGTTATGAATTTATAGCTACAACGAGGGCCACTGCATAATTTTAGAGAAGATATCAGATTAAAATAGAGATGATACTTTTAAGATAAGAATCTCTCTTTTATTAATGAAACATATTTTTGATGTAGCAGTGTACATTCCCTTTAGATTTTTTTAAGATAAAAATAATCATATACAGACATGTTAAAATCTCCGCCGGCCAGGCTGCTCCCAGCCCGGCCTGCAGGTTAACGGGGTCCGATACCCACGTGAGCCAGCGACCGAATTGATGGTAACTGAGGTTTGCGTGCCTCAGTTTACCAGTGCAGCCCAACGCCTCCTCACAGCATGTAGGCATGCTGTAGCCAGCAGCGGAAGGTACGGAGAAAAGAGTGGAAACTCTGTCAGCTGCATTCCAAGTTTATTTTCTCCTGCCCCCGAGAGGGCAGGGGCCAGTTAGCTTGAAGGGAAGCTAAAGCAGAGAGACCCCGTTTGTTCTCTCGCAGAGAGGTTTAAAGTGTTACATCATCAGATAGAGATAACAGAATGAACCAATCATGAAAGAAGGTACATGATAGTAAACCAATAAAGACTTCTCAGGGGAGGAACAATAACAAATCAACAAGTAACAAGACAGCTAGAGGGTATTTCAAATCACACTGACCTGTTAGAGGACTTGAAACTTCTGTGATTGACATGCAAGGGGTATGTTGCTATGCTATAGGACAGCAACACAGACATAGGTCTTGTAATGATAGAATTCGATGCCCAGAGGTATAAAGGGCAGATTTTGTATTTCTTTTGTACCTCAGATTACTGATATCAGTAAATACTGTTTTAAGAGTTACAGGAAAGATCTTGCAATGGATTAGAGTATAGAAAAATAAAGTTCTGTTTAAAGCACTAATTTCCTTTAAATAGATTTCTTCTCAGCAGAAAAGTGAGTGCTGCCATTAAAAAATGCAAGGTTGCTCTACATCCCTTTTTTACAAAGCAGACATTAATGAATGTATTTGATGGTGTACTTGAGGTCTATTAAAAAAATATGTGATTTCTTTAAGATGTTGTGTGGCTGCTGTGCACTCTTTGTACACAGATAGCATACAAATGAGAAAAAGAAATTTATTTTCTGTGGGGCATACCCCCAGGAAAACAAATTTTAAATCACTAATATAAAGGACGAAAATTGCCTCAAAATCTGGAAAAGAAATTTTGCAGATCAAAGATTGCCTGTATCAGTACCATGTCATATGTTGATTTTGGTGCGTCAGAATATGTTTTAACTAACAAGAAGTAAGAAATCTAAATTACTTAAGTGAATATATTTGAAGTCTATAATCTCTATTCACTATCTTGCTTTAGCTGTTGAGTATTATAGGCAAAGAAAGGATGCAGCAAACTCAGATAAAATCCTATTAAAATGCAAATGACATGAATTTCTAGATAATGAAGCATGCATTAAGCTTGGAACACTAATGACCATAATAGTAAAAAGTATATGGCATGTTTTATGTACCTCTACTTTGTGTTCAACTTAGATGAATGTATTGACATAATTATAGAGATTTTATATTCTTTTTGCCACAAAACTAGTTGAGAGTTTTAGACTCCCATTTTCTTATCTGCATAGTTGTTTTATTTTTCAGCTTATATAAGCAAAATACTTCTGACCAACATAAAGATTCTCAGATATCAGCAGCCACTTTCGGAGATTTTTGGAAATCCTAAAAAAATATATATTTTTTTTTTACAGAGTCAAATGCAAATAACTCCATTGGCACTAGATACATAGTTTGACTCTGTATTTGACTCACGTTTCAAGTGATCACTGCTGTTACTTTTTTCAAAGAAAAAGGAGGCAACCATTAAGACACTACGAAAACATTTCCTCTCTGTCAGCTTTTCTGAATTTTGTAATTTCTATGGTCTTTCAGCTGCTTTTGATCCCTAGTTAATCTGAACTCTTCTACCTCTAACCATTTCCTCAATAATGAGCTTGTTCTTTACAAAAGAGACTTTTCCTTTCATCTCAGTCCATTAGTAAAGCGTCAACCAAGGCAGAATTTCTCTTTGTTAAGCTGGCGAAATTTTTGAAATGGAAGTATAAAGCTGCTCTCAGGATTGTATATTTAGAAACCTGCAAAATTCTTTTCATACAGCATTTTTGATGAATGTCACATGAATCACACCCAAAATTGAATCAAATCATCATAAACTTAATGGATTAAACTGTGAAATATTTACTTATAATGAAATTATAACCTTGTGTAGCCATTACCTGTGAGGGCACCTTGTGAAATGCAAACTTGAAGGACCAGTCATAGGGGTCTGTCAGGGGTATGTGAGGTAAGATTAGGGAAAAAACATTCTGATCATACCTGTTGTGGGATCATCTTGAGGCAGAGGAGGATCTGTCAAGAAGAACAAAGGTAGGAGAGCAGCATGAGAATTTAGTTTAACAAATTCCTTTTTAACAAGAAGCTTGGGAGCTAGCATTTGTTGGAGCTGCCAATTCTTTTAAATTTTGTTGAATTACTTTTGGCAGAGTCCTACATTTCTCTAAGCAGTCATACTTAAAAAAAAAAAACAAAACAACAACTTTAAAGCATTTAGATTGGCTATGTCATACTGATTTTCATAAGTCACTAAAACTATTTTGAAATATTTTGTGACTACTTTCTTCTTTTGTTGGACATAATTCATTATTGTAACAATTAGAGGAATAAAAAGGTACTTAACTATACCCTGTTCAGGATGATTCACAAATCCAGCAGATTGCTACTGCCAATACTACATGGAGTCATAGAATGGTTTGCGTTAGAAGGGACCTTAAAATCATTTATTCCCAACCTTCCTGCTATGGATAGGGACACCTTCCACTACACCAAGTAGTTCAAAGACCCATCCAGCCTGGCCTTGAACACTTCCAGGGACAGGGTATCCACAATATCTATGGGCAACCTGTTCCAGGACCTCAGCATCTTCACAATAAAGAATTTCTTCCTAATATCTAATCTAAATAGAAAAACGGAATTGGGCACATTAAATTGCTTACAAGATAGGAATGGTAGTTTGTTAATAAATGGGAGAAGTTCTTGGCCAAAACTGCCCTATAAAAATAGTATTATGTCATTTAGTTTACTTGATGCTCAGAATACTAAGAGAGTAATTGTGAAGTAAAAATTCCAAATTATTAAAGAATTTAAAATATATTTTATATGACCAGTAAGCACAACGTTAAAAATGTTAAATAAGTATTAAGACAACAAATACGGATGTAAACACTTGCTAGCCAGTGTTTTCTTTGCAGACAACTGAATCCACATATCAAACAGTATTCATTTTTCTAGTAACCTGCTTCCTTACCTAACCCACCCTTTGCTGTAACTTAGAGCACCATGGTGCAGAATCGGTCTCCTGTGTCTGCTAAATTGATCTTTTTTAAACTGAATTGATGGTTTTTTCTGTCAAATAATCTAGCTCTTATTAACTAAAAATTATTTTGCTTGCCTTATTATTAAATGCTTAATCTATTCAGGTTTTAAGTTCGCAAGTTCTTCATGAAAGATATTTAGACTTAAAAGCAGATCTAAATCATTGCATTGAAAATTCAATTGTTTTATGTAAAAGATCATTAAAGAGTAATAAATAATTCTTGACAAGTAGCAACTAATTCCTTATTTTAAATTATTTACTCTGTTTTGTATCAAACAAACAAAAACAAAGTCAAATCAATGAATCAAACTTATTTTGCAGTGTTAGGCAGCAACCTTTGATTACATCTCCTTTTTTTCCATATACATTTCAGCACAGTTGCTTAACAAAAAAAAGAAATCCAAACATAACATTTAAAAGGGTGGAAGTACAGGAATTTTTATGTTATTCCAGCATCACCCCTGAAACGAAATCCATTGATGCAGCTATATACTTGTGAATTTACATTTTAAAAATAAGATTCTCCCGGTGAAGCATGCAAACAACAAGGAAAGATAAAAACCTGTAAGAAAACTTGTTAATGGTTATGCAAACAGAAAGTCAACTTGGGTATTACTATGTTCTATTGCAAAAGTCCAGGGAAGTCTGTATAGAGGTTAGGTCTTTGAAACAAGATAATCATCCAGCACCTACTGTGAGCATCTGGCCTCTTCTAGGTAGGGGGCATGACTGGAGTTCCTCAGAAATTTGTCTCAGCTACTTTTAAATAGAAAAAGTTTCCATCCCCTAATAGGCTACATTATTATGTGCTGTGAGTATGTACTGAGCTACTGGGGAGACTGAAGGAGATTTGGAAGTTATTTGGTAGAAAACTGAATGATAAATTGACTTTAGGACAAAAATAGGGTTGAGAAATTCAGAGAAAAACTCTGAACTTTGTGTTACTGAGAAAACTGGGGCAGGGGCTCTCAGTGAGTCACTTGCTCCATCTGTCACATTGCTCCTACCTCCAACTTACATGTCTAATTTAATAGCAACCTCTCATATTTAATTGTGTTGATTTGTTTCTGGAAACAGGAGAATCAGAAACCATTTAGCCAAGGAGTGGCGAGGGCAGATGTTTATGATGTCAACAGGGATAGAAAAATATTAATTAGAAAATACTAATCAAGACTAAATCCAGTAAGAGGTATTTAATCCTCTGACTACTGTTTTCACAGCTTTCTCTATTAATCTTCATACCAGATGTACTAAAGGCTTAAATGTGAAAGGTGAAACACAGAACTGCAAGGAAAACCACGTGAAAAAGACAAGCATTCACTTCATAACCTTTCAGGTCAGAAGTCCCCTAAACCACATAGCACAAAGATGAGCTGTCTGAATGTCTTCAAAATATTCTCAAGGTTTGGAGTGCTGAGATTAAAGCTGGTAAAATGTATCCTTTTTTTTTTTTTTGCTATTTCTTTTAAATGGATTTCTGTTATTTTTTATACACACAGCTGATGAACTAGGTAAATAGCCTGTGAATCTTTTAATTAAACATTCCGTATGTGTTGCAAAATTCAAATAGAGCTTTCAAATGTGCTTTTTTGCTCTTTATTATTAATTTAATTTTCAGTGACCCATTTTAATTGTATGATCATTTATATGATTTCCACAGTAGCCAGGAAAATATGAAGTATTTCTGTGAATCTTAAACATCACTGTCCTGCTGCTCTTACTATCACATTCAGATATTGAAAATATAAAGGGGAACAGAAGGCAGTTAGGGACTCTGTCAGAAGAAGAGAAGGTTGGCAATTTCTGGTAATAGCAAGTCAAGATGTTGTCTCTAGAGTCTACCTAGAATAAACAGAAAGCAGTGGTTGAGCTTCTGGAAGCAGATGATTTTTTTAGTTGTGTTTCACCTTGTCCTCTGAACTTTTCTGACTGGTACCTAGCACTTCTCCTTGTGTTCAATGGAAAAAAGACCATTCCAGGACAGATACTATAAAGGAACAGGGGTCTGTTGGGGAAGGCGAGATGGATTTTATTCAACATTAGAAAGCAAATATGATTTTCATTTTTGAATTCATGTAGATATATATGAATACCATACACACACACACACACAAATATATATATGTATGGATACTTCCAAAATTTGTGTGTCCAAATGTGGACTTGTAATCCTGTCTAATTCTGCTTTTATCCTCTCAAAGTCACTGAAACCACCCGATGTCCTTCTTAACCAAAGGAGTTATATAATAATAAGCAATTCTATCCTTTCAATTCTTCTTACAGGCTTATAGCAATTTTTGGAATCAAATGCTTCAGACTCTTTGATTTGTAGAGAAGTTATAGGTCTATAAATGAAACCTTGCAGCAATTACACACTTAATATGAGTTTCATACTTCCAATGATCAGGTTTTCTTATGCGCATATAATTTGATATGTAAATAAAATTACATTATCTGTCTGTGCATAAATACACAAAAAATATAGTTTCTACTTCAAGATATATAAATATTACTTTCACTGCTTTTGATGTATTTTTGTCTTATATAAGTGCAAATGTATTAACTTGCTTCAGTTTTATCTAACATTGCTATTATTTGAATTTTTAATATTCATAACAGAGACAATGTTCACAGATGTATGTACCTTACAAGAAGTATGCAGAAATGCAAAATCTCCTGTCTAACCCAGTGATCATCATTGTGCTTACTGACTGAGATTCATGATTTTTTTTCATGATATTAAGACTTTATTAAATCTAACCCTATGCATGAACAGTTAGGACTAGAAAATAATTTTGTTCTAAATTTCTTCCTGTTCTCTGGAATAGGTTAAGGAAAAATGTCTTTTTGAAATATCTGTGGAGTCTTGATCAAATTATTTTGGTGGGGTGAGTGAGTCAAAGCAAAAATTGACATTGCTGATAAAATTCTCAATTGACAATTGATGATTTCCATCATCATTGACGTGGTTTTTGTTGGGTTTTTTTCTCTTTCTGTTCTGTGAATTACCTATATTTTCACTGATTCATAAACAAGAGTGAAAAGTACATTTTGATGTAAAGGTGAAGAGTGCATATTAATGTGAAATATGATATTTAGAACATCTCATATCTTTTAATATCACATTCATTTATTCTGTTGTAAGTAGAGATGAAATGAAGCATTGACATTTCAATCTGTATGACGTTTGGACTTCTGATTTTAACTCTGACACATAGCTGAAAGCACAAAAAGGATTTGCATTGAAAAATTTGAAGTTAACCTTCACCTGAAGTTCTGAGTATTTAGGTTTACTGCTCTGGATTTGTGCTTTTTCTAGTTCTTAGTGAAATAATATATTACTAACTAACATGTCAGTAAATCTGATGAGCAGATGGCATCACATCTTAGTCACTCTGTAATGAAAAAATTAAAAAAATTACACACTTATAATCTTAATCTAATTGCACTTCCTGTAAGTTACCTGGCTTTAACTCTTGCCAATTTTCTTTCTTGTACATATGGATTTTACTTCTGAAAAAAACATTACAGTTAATAACACCAGCTATGGTCCCAGCTAAGCTAATATTTGAAACCAGGCTGTAGCTTTTATTGGATGGATGCACGTGGTCCACTGGAAATGGATTTTCTACTTGAAAACAGAAATTATTCATAATACTGTGGCTAATTTACAACCCCATCTATTCCTATATACAAGCCCCAAAGATATATAAGAATTTCTGCAAAACAGCAGTCTCTTTGTTGCTATGTGAAAGCACAAATGACTATGAAGCTAGAAGACATCAAAAGGATCTCCTTGTATGCATTAGGGTTTTAAATTGGAACTGAAGCTAGAATATGAAACGTTTTACCTCAAAGAGAAGGCATTATTTCATCACAGTGTATGAAACCATACACTTTTCAATGTGTGAAACCCTTAGACTGAGAAGTTCATACAGTGGGCAATGCACTTCAGCATGACATGCCTTAGAAATATTTGTAAAGATGGGCTGAATTCACACCACATGCTTTGAGACAGCTGTAAGTTCAAAATGATACATCATTAATCATTTCAGTGACTGAAGTGCTTCTGCTAATGTTGAAAGGATATGAATGTGTCCAAAGTTTGTTTTGTGCCTATGTGACCATGAATGAAAAGATAAATTGATCTTTTGATTTGGTTTCAGATGGTGCCTTTTTTTCTGACTATGAGATCTTCAATATTTCTTCTGGTTCCTGTTCATTCCAAATGAAAGAACTTTTGAAGATAAGATAGTGCTGGGAGGATTCAATTTTCTGGTTTACTTGTTTTTAGGGACAGTGTAGGAAATATTGGTTTGTTGTTTTTGTGGTGTTTATTTTTTTTCTTTCTATTGTTGAGCAAGCATCCCCTAGAGTTACTAAATTTTAGATGATTGAAAAGGAAGACTGTAGTCAACAGCTTATAGCATTCTCTAATAGCATTTTACACTAAAAAGTTTCTGTTAGCAAGTAGCTTGCTTAATATCCCTGCTACCCTTCTCCTTTTTTACCACCACTGCCATTGCACACAACGTCCATGTTCTGTCAACATGATGTCTACCAACTGACTCATTACTGTACTCTCATAAGAGTTTTTCATACAATCATTGGTGTACATTAATGCAGGGTTTTTAGAATAGTTAAACAATCAGGGGGTGCTGGCTTAAATTCACTCAGTTTGCAGGTTTGTAGCCATTGCTGTATCAGGTCCTGGTGCTATGAAGAAAGTCTCTGTTGTATTGTTACCACCTTAACAGCATGTGTATTTTGTCGCCATAGTGTTTAACTCCATAGGCATAGGTACCTTGGACTTGACAACTAGCAAAAGAATGACAACATTCACACTGAACATTCACACTGAACAATCTGAACACCACAGATTAACTGATCCATCTCCAGCAGATGAGAAGCAGGAATTGTGATGTTTGCCAATGCTGAACAATTTCACAAGGAAGAAACAAATCATCCTGCATTGCAAGGCTGTTCAAATGCCCTTTATTCCCATATTAAGTCTGACAGTGAAGTTGGTACCCATGAAGATTTGCAGTCAAGTATTTTCTCAAACCTAGAACAGCACATCAGATTTCTCATTTTAAGTATTTTTAGAGAAACAAATCTGTGCAAAGGTTTTGATATAATGACTGTCATAGCTGTCTCTAAAAACATAGAGGAAAAAAGAAAAGTCTTCAAGAATTCAAATCTATTTCACTTGTTCATATGTCTACTTATGTACTTGTACAAGGAAAACAAATGATGAGTTTAATGTCCATCAGTTAGGAAAAAAATAGTCACTTCCATGTATTTTAATACATATGTGGAAGTAGACAGGGATGGGAAGAGGTGGTCTTTTTTAAGAAAGACACTATGATGTCAGTTTTGTTCTGCTTTCACCATAAACTTTCTATGTTATATCTGAGGTATGACTTTCAAAGCATTGTCAACCTGTCTCTGGGGTTTTGTGAGGATAAATGCATTATTGTCTTAGTCATCAAGATGCTCTGATGGTAAGACACAAAATAACTGTGAAGATAAAATTAATAGGCTTCTTCTTCCTTCTTGTACACAAAGATTGTCTTTGTTTCCAACTGAATTAATCTGGTATTAATCAGTCCTATCTTTGCTTCTGTACATTGATCTGTGGCTTTTCTTTTCCTCTGCACAATCTCCTTGTAGGACTCCACAACGCCAGCATGTCAGGTAAAATATTTCTGCCTGTATTCTTACTGAATAATTTATACAATGTTGGTAATTTTAATGCTCTGTCAGATTCTCCATCATGTAAATAATTACACATGCACAGTGTGCCTGCAACCAGCCAAAAGAAGTGAGTTTTTTAGTGAGATGTAGGTGCATTATGAGGGAAAATCACTGTGGAAGTCAGTGCTTAGGTATTTTAAGCTTTCTTTAAGGATAATATTTCTCAAAATTTAAGTCTGGGAAAATACCACCAATACCACTGTCTTCTCTTTATTGCAAGTTTTTCTTCTTAATGACATGTGAAAATGGCCTTGATTTAAGACTACTGATTGCATATTAAGTAGGGTTCTTCTTTATTTATGACAGCTGTAACAAGCTAACAGCCTGATGACCCTGTTCCAAAGAGAAGTGCAGATCATCATCTAACAGAAGAATTCTAAAAGAAAAAAATCTGACAACACTTCTGTTGGCTCATTTTTTTGTAACTATTCCATGAAATTGAAAGACAAACACCTTGGAATATAGCAGGGAAATGTCTGAATTGCCAACAGCATGACTGAGAAAGGAAAAATGGTGGACAGGAAACACTGTAAAGAGTAGTTTGAAAGGAGCTTGGACATGGTAGCAAAAATATATTTTCCTCTTTCCAGGCTATAGGATTTTAGATACTCTATTTGTTAAAAAGGAGATTTATGTAAGATATACCAGATCCTTTCAATTTCTTTGTAGAAAAACAACACGTGGGGCTCTGAATTTTGGGTAACTGCTTGCTTTGGAAGATAGTGATAGTTGCCTCTGAAGCACACTGATTTACTTCACCAGCACTGACTTCAAATATTTGCTTTAACTTTTATCCTGCTGCCTCCGTATGTTTCTTTCAGGTGATTAACATGGTGTTAATTGCTTCAAAAACAGTTTAAAATAATTCCATTTCTAATGATAGTACAACATAATGCCCTCTTAAGTGCTTTCCTCTGGCAGGTCTAGACTCTGCAACACAAGTTCTGTGGGTTTAGGCATATTTTTCTAACCCTGGCAACATGGTACACGAGGCTTTTAAAGGGTCTTGTGTTTTAGAAAAAGCAGAACGAATTATTAACTGTGTCATTCCTATACAGACAATGTTGAGGAACACACACAGTGCAGGTAGCTCAGGGTGCAGCTCCAGTGGAGCTGCAGGCTGAGCCCTGGGTGGGAGCCCCAGGCAAGGGGCCATGAACTGCCAACCCAGGGACCTGTGGCCTGGCCAAATGACTGGACACTCAAAGACAGCCAGGAGCCAATAGCCCCCAGAATTTCCCAAGCTTCGACTGTAAGAGAATAAAAGCCCAGGAGTTTTTTTGTTTAGGGTCCCTCTTTGGAGTCGTTCAGTTTGAGCTGTTATTTAGTTATTTGACCAAGATGAAATAATCTGAAGGATCTGGGTGTCTGAGACTCTGCTACTGGAAACCCGTGTTTGAACCCCTAAGGAGACCTGGTGTGACTCTGAGTGTGGGGTGTGTAGCTGGGAAGGGGCCTTGGGCCCAGCTCAGGTGGTGTGAGTGTGTCTGCCAGAGTGGCTCCTGGATGGTCAGACAGGGAAACTTCCCTAACACAAGAATTAAGGAGAGCAATTGCTGATTTCCTTAGCCAGGAAAATTCTACCTGCCTCGTTGATAATGGTTCAGTTTCCTCAGAGTACAGATNGGTGTGAGTGACATGCAAGGGGTGGGCTATACTGTAGCTTCTGCCTTAGGTCTGTCTTCGGAGGCAGAGTCCTGCGATGGGAAATCAGCCCATGTGTCCCACCTAGGCTGAACAATAGCAACACAGGTACACTTCTGTAGATTGAGTTTATGCTGACTTGAGGTTTTAAAAACAGATGATAAAAATAAGGTAACATTCTCAGAAATTTGAAGATCCACTCCTTAATGAAAATACAGCAGTCTATGTCAATGTTAATATCACTCGTACACATTCTTCCAACTCTGTTGCAAATTTACAAAGCATATCCTGTTTCCAAATATGCACACTACATATCCAGTTATGTCTGATGAAATGAGTGGAGTATGGCCTTCTCAGAGAAATTTTATGTAAGCAGTTACCCTGGGAGCTCTTAGTGTAAAACATAACCTAAATATTAATAAGGACAAATGTTCAGAACTCAGAACAGGTGTTAATGCATGCACCTTGCAGATAAAGCCAGTAGTAACTGCTAACCTAAATCCTCTTAAACATCTCTGAAATGTTTCCTCTTAACTGTTATGTTTGACTGCTGAAGAAGATGCCAAGAACTTAGGGCTGTTTCTGTGACCACTGTTGACTTTTCTAGAGAAGAGCAAGAAAATGATATTGGACTACTGCTAAATTGTACTGGAAAATAGTGATGAATTTTATAATATTAATAGTGGAGGGAAAAAACCCTTGAAATTAATATTAACAGCAGTTAATATTTTAGTGTCAGGGTGATGCAAGGGCTGGGTGTTCCCTGCAGGCTGGTAGCCACAAGGTGTCCCCTGGGCTGGCACTGCAGGGGCCTTATCAAACAGGGCCTGTCCCATTGTCCCTAGTGAGGTTATCAATTCAGCTATAGAACTGATGGCATGAAACTTTAAAATCTGCATATTTTTGAGATACTATTGTGCTAAACTTTGAACTAAAAATCAATCTCTTTGAAGGCCTTTGTCATATTTACAATCTGGACGCAAGTACACTGAGGAGGATTTTCTAGTCGCATTAAAAAATTGCTTTATTTGGGGTTGAAATAAAAGCACTGAGTGCATAGTCAAATTATGACATTTACTGGTTAAAAAAACTGTTCTTCTTTTCCCCTTGCATACTTCCATGAAAATAGGAAAATCTTTCCTTATTGAAAGATGTATTTTCTCATAAACACTGATGTAGTTATGAGATGATTACAACTGGGAGAACCAGCTATTGATCAATCCTATGATCCTATTGTCTTTTTCAAGGGGAGGCAAGTTTCCACAACTAACTCTCACTTTCAGGGTCTTTGGAATCTGGAAAAGCACACTGCATAAGGAGTGGAGCAGAGAAAGAAGAGTAGGGAAAGGAAGGGGGAGAAAGGAAGGGGAAGCTTAACTGTGTTGGTTATTTTTTTTTTTCCAAATCGTTATATGGTGGGGCTTGACAGTATTATACCATAATTTAATATCAATCAAGTCCTAATTTTTATAAACTTAGTAGTTGTAGAAAACCAAATAGAGCACTGACAAGGCAATATGATGTTAAACTTGAATGCATTTGATGAATAATATTCAACAATATGAAATATTAATTGTACATTCTCCTGGAGCTGTTAGCAAGACAAGCACTTTTAAACTTGACTTTCCCATGTAATAAAGGCAGACAGAAAAATCTTGCCCTCATGTCCCTAATTCAACCTGAGCTCTCTACTCTGTTCATGTACTTCTTTTCTGTTCTGCATCCTGTATTCACTTGAAACCATGCACAAAAACAAAGTAATATCATACACTGGAGGGAAAAGATCTTTTGGTATTCTTAACAAACTCAGAAAAACCCACAAAGTAGGATGACATTTATTTCTGAAAACACACTAAGTGATTGCAGTCAATAAGTCATCTGGAAGGTACAAGCAAAATTGCCAGTCATTTTACCAGTGGCTAAGTAGGCTGACATGGCAGCAAGGAACAAAACGTTGTGCCTTACTGGACTATGAAGTCACTGAGAATACTTATTGAAGTAGCTTTTTGAAAGGTCTCCTACAGATGCAGCGGAGCATAAAAATCCTCCTGTTTAAATAGCTGCTGGCCGTATCTGTTTTTTTCTCTGCTTTGAGGCATTTACCAGGGAAAGTCTTTAACAGTTCCTGAATGAACAGTTTTTATCTTGGTGCACCACTAGTGATGGATCTTTATTTAAATTTCATAATCTAGAGGAAAACTGTGATTATTCAGGGGCTGCTTCATGATCTATTCAGACTTCCTTTTATGAACAGCCATAAGAGGTGAGAGGGAGTGGCCTGGGTGAGGCAAGGAAATAGAGTTTTCTGATAGAACTGTAGGTGAAACAGTACTTGCTGATTTAGTGTTCAGTCAGTCAGTCAGTCATTCCTTCACACACAGGTGGACACTGCCATCTGGAGAGTTAGACTCTCAGAACATCTTTGTGACAGCAAGATAGAAGGAGATGGAGGTCCTTTGTAAACAATAATCATCCACACATTACAAATGGAGTGAGAACTAAAGAATTGTATTCTCAGCTTCACTGTGTGAATTCTGTCTCCCCATTTCCATGTAGTTTTGAAATTTCCACATAGTTGATCGAATATCCAGTTAGAGTATCTGATGTTATAGTTGTTGCTGCGTGTGCTCTCAGTTCAGTCTGCTGAACTTTCACAAAAGCTCTCCAAGACCTCTGCTGAAATCCTTTCATTAACCACAGGCATAATACGTGCAGTGCTTCTTTCTTACCATCATCTTTCACTTAACAAGTAGCAATTAAGTACATTCTTCTCAGCTTCCCTTAAGGATATAACAGCCTGTGAGATGTCTGTTCCAGTCTGTGCCTTTGACATCAGTAAAATGTTCATAACTAGCACTTCCATTTCTAAAAAAATAAATAATGACAGTTTGTTTCTTTCTCCATTTTCATCCCTGCAATGAGACAGTTTAAGATGAGTCCCAGCTACTTTGTTCCTTTCTGGCTTGAAATATTCAATTTTATAGATACCATGTATCATTAATATTACTTAAAGTAACTGAAGTAATGTCTTGGTAAACCTGTATGTTTTTATGCATGCAGAACATATAAAGGACCTATGGCTTGAACATTTAGTATTTAATGTGTTGCCATGGATGTTTTGAAATGTGGAGATAATTTATTACAGGAAATGTAAACACCAAAGCAACTCTGATTACTTTCTTTTCATGCCTGCTTGTCTTTAAGGTCAAGCAGCAAGAGCGTACTTCCAAAAGAAAGACTTCCGTGACAACAAAAGAGAGTGAGGGAAAGAAGAGATAGTTGACTCACATGTGCCTTTTTAGCTGAGAGAGATCCTGAGATGCTTTTACTTCATTTGTTTAAGCGACAAGAAAGCAAACAAAAATCGAGGGTATTTTTTAACCACTATGCATGATGGGGCCGTGCTCGCCTGGAGATGGATGAACACCTGCCTGCCCATTGGAAGGGGTGAATTAACTCCCCGTTTTGCTTTGCCTGCTTTTGTTTTCCGTATGAAACTGTTGTTATATCAACCCATAAATTTTCTACCTTTCACCCTTCTAATTCTCTCCCCACTGGTGGGGGAATGAGTGAGTGACTGTGTGGTGCTTGGCAGCAAGCTGGGGTTAAACCACAACAACAAATCAGACTCCTGGTCAGATTAAGCATGCCAGAAATTCAGCTGGGCTGTTGCAAAACCTGTTGGAACCTCCTGATCCCATCCTGGGGCTGTGCAAAGTGCAGAAGATGTCTCTGCCAGACTTTTGGTGTGGCTCTACTGGGTAGGAATACACTCAACACAGGGTTATATTGTATCAAGGCAACGAAAAGTAAAAAAAGATAAATCACAGCAGATAAATCATAGCATTTGAACAGATATGTCTCTTGAACATTCATCATACTTCTGCAGGCACTGTCAGTATCACTGGAGATTAGTGGAGCTTCTTTACGCCATAGCTTCAGCCCTTTCTATAGTCATCATGCTAGATAAAATCTCCACCAAAAGTATGCTACTAGTTAGAGCAAGTTCAGGGTTGGGTGGGAGGGAAGAAAGAAAAGGAAATCCTCTATCTTCACACTGAAGCAATCCTATGTTCAGTAGAACAATTACAGTGTAGCTGCCTAAACTGCTACTGTAAACACTATATTTTACCAAAAGAACCTCAGCAAATAAGTCTTAAATATAGTATAAGATACCTAAAGCTGTATGTATACGTATAACCCCATAAAAGTAAGTTCAACAGATGTTTAAATGGATCCATATAATTCTATGATGATTGAAGTAAATAACAAGAAGGCTGGCAAAATTT
Organism: Dicrurus megarhynchus; assembly: GCA_013399195.1. Taxonomy (NCBI): domain Eukaryota; kingdom Metazoa; phylum Chordata; class Aves; order Passeriformes; family Dicruridae; genus Dicrurus; species Dicrurus megarhynchus. The sequence continues at coordinate 266,104 of VXAD01007890.1, read as the reverse complement.
TGTTCAACAAAGAGTGTGCTTACTGCAAAGAGAGGAATATAACTGTAAGACACTCATGTGTGTTTTTTCATAACTAGGACACCGAATACTCTTGAATTATGGTTCCAGTGTTTTCTGTCAAGAACCTGTCAATCCTTGAATTCCTGTGGAGATAGATATACATATGCATATACAAGTAGTGTATGAAAGCACAAAGTTTCTTACTTCAACTGACAGGACTAATGGAAACGTGTCGAACTTTGGTGGTATCCGGAGACAAATATCAATATCATATTCAAAAATTTTTGATCTATTTATATATTCAGCCTATGGATACTGGTCTTTAATATATTACCTGTTGTCTCCAAAATTCAATTTCTGCACTTTGGTATTGCACTGCCCCTTGTGTACACTGTCTCAAAATCCAGATCATCATTTTAATGCAACACACTGATTGTGACTGCAAGAGATAGGCTAAAGGAGGGAAATGTACCAAATATATTTCAGTTTTCTTCCCTCTCTGATATACATCTGTGTATATACTGAGTCAAGAATACACTTTTTTCATCTCTTATCTCAGTGAAGATAAGCTATACATCAATTAAGGAAGGAAAAAAAACCAGTCCGTGCCGAACTTGCTTTTACTTTAAGTAGAGCTACTTCCCTGGTTGCCACAAACATAGAAAAGGTTTTTTAAACTAGAGCAGATTTTCTAATACAGGCACTAGTTGTTCCTTCTTGCAGGTTTTCATCTTCTCTGGCACTGTGATTTCTTGGTCATAAATGTGTCTTGTTAACCAAGATGCTGCAGGAAATTGTGGAAAGATTGAAGGTTGAAACATGTAAATGTTTGTGTTGAGTAATAATTCATTACAGAAAAGTGATGTTAAGAACAGAGAAAAAATTAAATTTTTATAATTATGGGGTTTTCTTCTTAGTGGAAAGTAATGTAAAACAAAAGCCAATCAAGCTCCCTACTCTTTAAGAAAAATTGGGCAACTTAAAACTAGTTTCTCTAGGAAATTATAATAAATAATCATATAAATACCTGATATAAAATTTTCAGATTTCTGTAGTTTTATAAGGCTGTTACTATATCTAGAAGTGGACAGGTATAAGAACAGAATCAAGAAGTTTCCAATAGGAAGAAATGTCATTTAAAGAAATACTTGTGTAGGACCACTGAATCAAAATTCCTGACAAATCAGAATAACCACAAGGGATGGTTATGTTTACCATGTTTTTTTTTACCAAAATTATTTTAAAGATGTTAAGTAAGCATCAGCAAATAGATTAATAAGTGCCAGTTGGTATTGCTGCTCTGGGATGAGATTTGCCTAACTGTAGGCTATTTGTTGAGTATTAATTAAATTAACTAAAATCTTGCTGTAAGTTTAAGGCCCTAATAAGAACTGAATTTGTTTATTTATTGCATTAACTGCCTGCAGGCAGACAATTATTTCCATGTCATCACAGTTTATTTCATCCTGTTATTTTGTGCATTAAGGAGCACTCTGCTGAATATTAAATATATGATGATATTCCCATCTACGTCATTTAGCAAATTGTTTCACTCAGCCCCACGGCTGTCGATACATACCAATGTGTCTGAGAAAGAACACAAATACAAATCTATTTATTTTGTCATATTTGATGCAGTATGTGATTTATACCCAAAAACAGTGTTAAGAAAGGGAAAGGTCCATCTACCTGGAGCTACAGCTACAAGGGGACTGTAGCCTCATTTCCCACTTCCCTGTAGAAGTGCCTTTAATTGTCTCTGCCTCGCCACTTCCATTTTTCTTCAGCTCTCGAAGGCATGTCGCACAAAGGAGCACAGGAGCTAAAACTCTGCTTTGAGGCAGAAAGGAAGAGATTTCAGTGAAAAGGGAGGTTACACTAAAACTCATCAGCGAAGTTCTATGCACGTGAAAGAAGAAACAGAAATGCGTACACAGATATTTATTTACAGCACAGTCTACCAGTGAGCAGACAGGAAAGAAGAACACACTAATGGTTTCAAAAATGGCTTTCAAGACCCAGGTGCTAGCAAGGCTAAGTTTTCCAACAAAAAAGCCTGAATTAAAGATGTAGCTGCTATCTCTCTCTTATTCTACAGTTTTTAAAGGAAATTTAATTCATGTTTATTTTAGATAGGTACAATTCCCCTTTGCTGAATACTTATGTCTCATTTGAGGTCTGTGATGCTTTTTGCTTTACAAGTGAGTATTCATGGGAGTGGTGTGGAAATGCTAGTGGATTATGTGTAAAGGAAAACAGAGAGAACACCTGAAACAGTGAATCACTTTAGTAAGTAATGGCTGCACCTACAGTAGCACTACAGTTAGGACTGGGAGAAATAAATATTCTAGTTACCCCTGTGAACAATTCTTTGGACACAATAATGAAATAGACTTCAAGAACATGGACTTATTTCCCATGTGGAAAAAGTAAACTGGAAGATGAATCACAGGAATGCACCTGGTGCACTCCCACTTCTATAGGGCATTTTATCCCCAGGTCTAGGCTGATCTGAGGTAGGTTTTAATCATTCAAAACATGTGCAATGTCAAGTCCTGAGTTCCAGTTGCTCAGGTCACAGATGTACATATACCCTTCCATAGTACTTCTTAATGTAGACATAGTAAGAGTCGCTTCATGGATATAGTCTCTTCCAGGAGGGTAAGATGTGAAGTTTCCATATAATCACTATGATTTACTAACACTGATGAATTCCTTTTGAGTAATATGTGGTTAAATTACAAAATGCATCAAATTAATAGTTCATTCAGCTCTGTTTTAAGAAAAGGAAAAGCCCTTCTCAGATTGTTTTTAAGTTTGGATTAAGTTCCAATGTGCCAAGTTTTTGCAAATAAAATATGCCTCATCCAACTTAGCCAATGCCACTCTATAGAAAAGTAGTGGTTTTGTTCAAAGTAGATTATTCTTACCTTCAGACAAGGGACTTTTCTTGTAGAAGGTACTACATAATTAGATGGTTTAAATTCAAGGTAATGCTTTAGGTTCAGCTGTTAGTCTAGGTAGAAAAGCTCAAAATGCATTTTTGTTTGAGTTCCAGTTGACTTCCTGGTTTGATGAAGGGTCTCTTCTGTCAAAAGCCCTAAAGAAAGGAGAGCAATAGAGTGTCTCTGGCTTATGTAAGGAGGCAGCACTCTCCACAAAAGCATAACGAAAACACCCAAACAACTCACCCTGCCAGTTGCTATTAAGTATTAGGTCCCTCCTTCAAGCAGTCTGTGGTGGCATTAGCTTCCATGACTCAGTCAGGCTGTCACTTCTAAGGAGCAGCAGCAGCTGAGGAAGCCTGTTGTCTTCACATAATCCTGATGAGTCACACTGTGACACCCTGTGAACCTCATATGCAAAATCCTGCAGTCCTACATCGTAAGAGTTCATGCAAATCCTTTGCCAATTTTCATCTACGTGAATTTGTAGACTTAGAGTTCTGCTTTGGTTGGAATATAATAATATGCTTACAGGCAAAACAATCCCCTAAACAACAGTATTCCTTTTGTTCCATGTTTAAGCCTTACAAAGTTGAGATTTGCCAGTAGTTTTGATGATAATATAAAATTAGGATTGTGTTTGATTCTGGGTTCTTTTAAAAGGTCACTGAGTCATGAACAATTCTGCATTGAACAGGAGTCATAACTGAGATTTTCCACTGTACACTGGAGCCCTAGTTAAAGGGACTGAGGTTTTGTACTGAAGCTTTGTTAGAACTGGTTTGAAGCTCAGAGAAAGAACTACTTGATTTTTACTATTTTTTACGCAGATGTTGAAAACAGTGTCACTTTTATCTGAGAAGGAATTGTGAGTCAAATCAAGGCATTTGTTTAGTGCCTCTGTTTTGAAACCAGATTTTGAAGCTCATGGTATTGCTAGACTCATTAATGAGAACAGGTGGAAGCAGTGAGAGGATGTTTAATATTTCACTGTAAAGGAAGGAAATCCTCGAAAATAATTTCTTATGGCTGGGTGAACTTCTAGGTGACCCTAGTCTCTAGAAAGAAACCTTTTGTATCTCTAAGCATGTATCAAAATGGTGCTATGAAACAGGAGGGAGTTTGTTGGCCTTCTTTAATGTATTCAGCAATACAGAAGTCTCAGTAGTTGAGCTATAGTATAAATCAGCAATGAAATATCTGACATGAAACCATTATGTATATCAAACAACATCTGATGGGCTTGTATTAGTAGGCATGCTCTTGCATGAACTGGAATTTGAGGTCAGATTTGTTGTGCATAAACAAATTAAACCCTGACTTCTGCTCTGGTACTCCTGAAAGGATCTCGAACTCTTGCAAGACAAGGTGTGAGATGACTCAGGCTGGAAAGCTGAAAAAGGATGTGGGTAGCTGCAACTTTTGAAGGGGCTGGTATTGACTGTGTAAATACTTGTGTTTCAGAGCTTAGTCAAGCAGATGATCTTTAACAATTTGAGGACTCTGCACTGGAACAACCTGCTGGATAAGAGCTTGTGCTATTTTCCGTTGGAAGGTGGCAACAAGGATCATTTTATGGCTAAATCTGGTGTGTGCCACCCCAAGGGTAGGAACATGCCTGACTGGAACTTATTTTTTTAGATCGATAGTAGCCTACAAGGTTATTAAGCAAAGGTAAATGCCCAGCCTAAGAATAAATGTGTGATGAAACCATATATATTTGCAGCCAGATGGCTTTATGAAAGGTCTTTTGGGAAATACTAGAAACACCTGAAAAAATTATACTTTAGATATGAATACAATGAAATCTAAAGGCATAGCTGAAGCATGTATAGGTATGTGGGATTTAATGTTAAGCTAACTGCATGAAGGAATTTTAAAAATAGTTTTTAGCAGTAGGGGATTCCAAGTAATATATCAAATCTGTCCAATGTCCTGCATAAACCCTCAGGAAGCTATGCTATACTTTAATACTCCTTTGTCTGACTTGTTAGGAAGACCCAAGATAGATTTATTAAATTTAACTGAGACAAGTTTTCTATTTTAATGCTGGCATAACCAGAGCGTGGTTTATTTTTTCTGTTACTGTATTCAATTTGCTATAATTTATATGCTATAATTGATGAGAATTTGTTTTTTTTTAAGTTTTCTTAGCTTATTAATAATTTAATAATAGGGCAAAGGCTTTTCTCTTCTTTCTTTTAAAAAGTACATGTCCAACTGCATTTCTTCATTTTGATCAAAGACCAAAAATAATTAATAATATCATTACCTTCACTACAGTGAAACATGCAATTATTCAGATCCTGGATCATGTCTGAATACATAAAAACTTAAAAAAGCAGGCAGCAGAGTAATATAGATGACATGACATGTCAGGTTCAGGACAGAATTAATTTCCACCGTGGTATTGTTGTAGACTGTTTTCTCTTTATCACAGAATTACTGCACTTAAATATATAGTGCTATCAAATTAAATATCATGTAAGGTCAGGAATTATTTAATCTGTGTAAATTATAAAGCCATTAATTATTATAGTCTATATTCCCATTGCTTTTGCAGGCTAGTGATATTTGTCTTTTTTTGGCATGTAAAGGAGCATATTTTAACTCCAGAATTTTAGAAGTTCTACAGTATTATATTTCTCTCATTTAGATTATGTAAGAATTGCTAGGACTGTTTGGGGATTTTGGTGACTAAATCCACTGATTCCTGGACTTGACAATGCTCTCAGTCTAGAATAATGGCACCTGCTTTGCCTATCATCATTCCTTCTCCTTTTCCTCACTTTCCCTGAAAGCACATAAACAGATATACAAGCAAAATATAACCATGATTCATGTTTAGGTCCTGTTTCTTTCTTTGTTGTCCCCTTTGTGTTGTGAAAGCCCACAAAAAATGGACCTAGAACTAAAGCAGGCTAATGATGTCTGATTTGTCATTAATTTTTTTTTTTATAGGCTATAAGTGACTTTTTTGATACATCAGCTTAGAATTATTAAGGCTGGAAAAGACTCCCAAGATCATCAAGTCCAACCTTTGAGTGAACACCATCAGACTAACTAAATCATAGCTCTAAGTGCCAAGTCCAGTTGTGTCTTGAACACTTCCAGGGATGGTGCCTCCACCATCTCCCTGGGCAGCTCATTATAATGTTCAACAACCCTTTCCATAAGAATAATTCTTCTTGACCTCCAACCTGAACCTCCCCTGATGTAGCTTGAGGATATATACTCCCGTCCTGTTGCTAGTTGCCTGGAAGATTGATCCTCACCCTGCTACAACCTCCTTTCAGGTAGTTGTAGAGACCGGCCACCCTTTTTTCCAGGCTAAACAACCCCACCTCCCTCAGCTGCTCCTCATATGACTCACTCTCTAGGTCCTTCACCAGCTTTGTTGCCCTTTTCTGTACATGCTGCAGCACTTTAGCATCTTCCTTGAACTGAGGATCCCAAAACCTAACACTGGATTTGAGATGTGGCCTCACCAGTGCCAGATACAGGGAAAATCATGATCCTGGTCCTGCTGGCCTCACTATTCCTGATACAGGCCATGATGCCATCCACCTTCTTGGCCACTGGGCACACGCCGGCTCATGTTCAGCCACTGTCAACCAACACCCCCAGGTCCTTTTCCACTTGGTTGCTTCCCAGCCACTCTGTCCCCAGCCTGTAGCACTGCATGGGGGTGTTGTGACCCAAGGGCAGAACCTGCCATCTCACCTTATTGAACAGCACACTGCCTCGGCCCATTGATCCAGCCTGTTCAGGTCCTTCAGCAGAGCCTTTGTGCTCTTCAGCAGACCAATGTGCCTGCCCAACCTAGTGTCATCTGTGAACTTACTGAGGGTGCACGTGACCCCCTTGTCCAGATCATCCATAAGTATATTGAACAGAACTGGGCCAAATATGGAGCTTTGGCGAACACCATCAGTGACTGGATGCCAACTAGACGGAACTCCTTTCACCACCACTGGGCCTGGCCGCCCAGCCAGTTTTTACTCCAATGAACGGTGCACCTGTCCAAACCATGGGCTGACAGCTTTTCCTGAGAATGCTGTGAGAAACAGTATTGAAGGTTTTCCTGAAGTCCAGGTAGGCAGCATCCACAACCTTTCTCTCATCCATTATGCAGTTCACCTGGTTACAAAAGGAGATTAGGCTGGTCAAGCAGGACCTGACTTTCCTAAACCTGTGCTGGCTGGGCCTGATCCCTTGGTTGTCCTGTATGTGCTGCATGACTGTGCAGGGTGGGCCCGGCCCGGAGGATATTGGTGCGGAGCTGCGTCTCCATGTGCCGCACGGCATAGAAACGGGGGAACAGCATCCCCCTCTCCCGTTTGCCACACCGCCTTGATGAGAAGTGAAGAAAGTAGCAACCAAAAAGATGTCATCCCAGCAGCCCCAGCAGAAGAAAGAACGCAATAAGCTACAAAAGCAGTGGCTGTGTGAGAACTCAACCAGCACTGATCTCCAAAGTCAACAAGAACCAATCGCCTCTTCATTTTAAACTTAACTATTTTTGCATTATTTTACAGTTTTTCTATTGTATAAAAATTAAGCCCTTCCCTTTTCAATTTAATATGAAAGGGGGAGATGTGGTGTTGTATTTCCCTCTGATGCACTTATTAAATGCCTTTCACATTGTTCTCCCCCTACTTTCCCCTGCCCCTAGTCCTGGCCACTCGCTCGGGTCCTCCCTATTGGTTCCTGTACCCCAACTCCACCCATGTACCGCCCTTGCGATCTGAGAAAACTCCCCTGTGCCCCAATCAGGAGGTCTCTCTGCCCCTGGGAACTGCCTGGACAACACGGAACAATAAAGGTCCTCAGAGGCCCTCATGAGGGTCCATCCTCTGCCTCCTTTGCTGTTCACTGTGTTGCAGAGCCCAGATAGCCAGAGCAGGAGCTCAGGGAAGTCCGAAAGGACTACAGGAAAGCGAAACAGTCACTTTGCCGTAAGCAGCCCTACTGTGCTCTCCGGGAAAGCTGCAGCTTGCTAAACCAAACCTAGCACTGCAACATGACTGCACTCAAGATGATCTGTTATGTAACCTTCTCTGGCACCAAGGTCAAGCTGACAGATCTGTAGATCCCCAGATCCCCCTTCTGGCCCTTCTTGTAGATGGGCATGACATTGACCAACCTCCAGTCATCTGGGACCTCCCTGCTTAACCACAACTATAAAAAATGGAGAATGACTTGATGAGCTCTTCTGACAGCTCCCTCAGTACCCTCGAGTGAACCCCACCCAGTCCCATAGACTTGTGAGTATCTAAGTGGCACAGCAGGTCACTAACAACTTCCTCCTGGATTACAAGGGGTCTATTCTGCACCCTATGTCTGTCTCCCAGATCAGGGAGCTTGTTTTCCTGAGGTTAACAGGTCTGTCTGTTGAAGACTGAGGCAAAGAAGTTCTCAAGCAGCTCAACCTTTTCCTCATTTTTGGCTGAAATGTTCCCTTCCACATCCAATCAAGTACGGATATTTTCCTTGGCCCTCTTTTTGCTGTTGATGTATTTCTAAAAACTTATTATCTTTCACAGCAGGGACCAGATTGAGCTTTTGCCTTTCTAATTTTCCCTCTATATGACCTAACCACAACCTTGTACTTTTCCTGAATTGCCTGCTCCTTCTTCCAAAGGTCATAAACTCCCTTTTTTACCTGAGTTCCAATGAAAGCTCACTTTTTAGCCAGGCTGGTCTTCTCCACAGGCTCATCTTTCAGTACAGAGGGGTAGCCTGCTCCTGTGCCTTTAAGATTTCCTTCTTAAAGTATGTTCGGCCTTCCTGGACCCCTTTGTTTTACAGGAATGTTTCCCAAGGGATTCTCTGAACCATTGTCCTGAACAGGCCAAAGTCTGACCTTCAGAAGTCCAAGACAGAAGTTTTGTTGACACCTTTCCTTACCTCACCAAGAACCAAAAACTCTATCATTTCATGGTCAGTATGCACAAGAAAGCCTCTGACCACCACATCTCCTACCAGCCCTTCTCTGTTTGCAAACAGCAGGTCTAGCAGGACACTGCCCTTGAGTTAACTGATAATTTGTTTTTATTTTTCTTGTAATAGATGTCAGGTGTCTTTTAAATTATTTTTTATTAAAAAACATTATTATATTGCTGAAATGCAACAGTTCTGCTTTTGATCATCAATTTTTCAAATAACTCTCTGCGTTTTATAAAATACCATTATGGTACTCTAGATTGTTCTTGACCTTGCTGCTTGTTACTTTCTATATTTGTAAATGTGTTGAAATCAGAGTAATTTTTACCAATTATTTTTAGTGTACTGCAGAAATAAGCAATATAATGTTTAATTTTTGTCAAGTGGTGTTTTGAGTTGGTTTTATTGCTGATCCAGTTTATCTTGTTTAGTCTTTTATTAAAAATGTTTTTGGTACACTTTGCTACCATTTAATCATTAAGTGCAATTTAGATATGAACCTTAATAATTTAGTAGACAGGTTGCATTAGTTGTTCATTTGCTTTAATTCTTTTAATTCATGTTTTCTTAGCAGATCAACAGTTGTGTTACTTTTTAATGAGGGTTACTGTCTGATTGCAGGACAGAAAATTGCCTCCCTCACTCTACTGGAAAAACAAGTACATTCTCATACTGGCAGAAATTTTTGGCAGCCCCACATCTCTCCCTCTCTCTCCAAATAAACATTATATATCAAGAATTTTATTTATATTATTGATGTCATGGCTTAGGAATGGTGTTCCCCAATTTAGTGTTCCCACTGAAACATTGCAAACCATGCCTGATCTGCTTGCTCATTCTCCCCTTCTTCTCCTCCCTGTGAATGGATGGAGAGGAGAACTGGAGGCAAAAAAGGAAAAGATCACAGATTGATACAAGAACAATTTACTGCATAAGAGTAAATAATACCTAAGTGTAATACATAAGAGTAAGAGATAAGAAAACAAACATTAACAGCAGCAATACGAATGACAGAGGGTACAAGAAAGAGGCAAATGATTCCCATAGAAACCCCCAACAATACCAAACCACTCCCTTCACAACACTCCATGATCCAGAAGGGACAGCTTGCCCCCATCACCATAGAAGGAGGTGAAGAGGTATAGAATAACCTCAGGGTCCTGGCCATGCTCCCTCCTAGCGACTGCAAAAATTAACTTTGTCCTGCTTAGAATTGTGCTGTATTTTTTTACTACAGATAACTTTAAGAATTAAAAATGACAATCAGTATATATCTTTGTTTACAATTCTATGGAAGATTTCAATGTACTACAGATAATTGAAATGCTGTTTAAGTATTTATTCTACCTATGTAAGCTATATTGGGAAGATGTGATTGGCCTACTGAAATCACCACTGATTTGTATACCATGTGGAAGAGATATTAGATTTTTTTAATATGTTTGAAATCAGATGTTTACCAAAACTTTAAAATTAAACTTTTGAACTCAAAACTTGACCAAAAAAAGGCAAAATTAGATTGTCAAGAGAATTCTTGCAAAATGTTATAATTAGAAAATAATTATTTTAAGCATTTATCAATCTCTAGCCAAAATTAGAAAGCCATACGAGTGTTTTAGATTTACTTGGAAGATACCTGATAATATTTGTACAGGCCAAGACAAACAAAACAAATATTTTTTAATGCCATTTTTATTTCAGTTTGAGGGAAAAAAATCTGAGCATCCTCTGTACTCTGCTGAGATGTTTAGTGTGCTTAAGAGCCATTCTTAAAGACAGGAGTTACTTCTGCAGCTTAAATGTTTTCAACCACCTTTAATGTTCATTAAGCTGCATTAGGTGGCCTGTAACAAATATGACCTGCAGAATACTGTAATCAATGATTTATCAGGACTCCATCCAAAGGGTTCCTCTATTGTTACACTTTTACTTAAAACAAAGCACAGTAGTGCATTTGAAACCATGAATGCTCTATGACTGATAGCACTAGCACTGGTTTGTTTAAATTTAAAAAGACAAATTCAGACCGTAGATATCAGTATGAAAGCCTACTCACACTGGTACATTGTAATAATTTACTAAGTACAAAACTGTGCTAATAATTCTTATTCTTCTCATACTTTAGTTAGAATATATGTGTGGTGCTTTAGTAGAAAATACTTTCATACTTATGAGACAAATCCAGAATATGGTTTCTTTGTTTAAAATGATAGCAGTCATTCCAATTTACTGCAGAAGAGCAGCTCTCTCATGTATATTCAGCCATTCACTGTTGGTTTACAGTAAACCAACAAACAAATCAGTGAACAGGGGGCTGCTATGGCAAAGTCATAACTGAAAGAAACAAGAAAACCTTTCCTCAAATTGGACTATTTTCCAGTGAAATGCTATATTGCATAACAAAATGTCTGAAATCCTTCTTTTAAATGCTCAGTTTTCAAACTTAAAGTTTAAAAGAATGTTTATGCTTGAACCTGCTGCAAAGTAAGTGGTCAGACATGCAGGTTCAGTAAGAGACTGAACAGGCCCAACTCTTCCAGCCTGCCCTCATAAATGGGATGCTCCAGTCCTTTAATTGTCTTTGTCACCTTCTGCTGAACCCACTCTAGGAGCTCCATGTCTCTCTTGCACTGAGGAGCCCAGAATCACACACAATACTCCAAACATGGCCTCACCAGGGCTGAGCAGGGGCACTGGATCACCTTCCTTGAGCTGCTGGCAATGCTCTTCCTAATGCATCCCAGGATGCCTTTGGCCTTCTTGGCCACACTTCTGGCTCATGGCACCCAGGTCCCTCTGTGCAGAGCTGCTGTCCAGCAGGTCGACCCCCCAGCCTGTCCTGGTGCATGGAGATATTCTACTCTAGGTGCAGGACCCTGCATTTATCTTCGTTGAATTTTAGATAATCCTTCTCTGCCCACCTCTCCAGCTTGTTGAAGTCCTTCTGAAGTTATGCTACTCTGTTATCCATATCCCAGAGGCACTATCACTGTGACTGAAGGGCTTAGCCTTGACCAGCAGTGGGTCCATCTTAGAGCTGGCTGGCATTGGCTCTGTTGGACATGGAGGAGGCTTCTATCATCTTCTCACAGAAGTCACCCCTGCTGCCCCTGCCCTGGATACCAAAACTTTGCCACACGAATCCACAACAATTATGAAAATATATTGAAGGAAAATACTGCTTGAATTATTGCTTGAGTGCTGAAAATGAGCATCAGATTCAGAGACTGGAGTATTCTTTCTCCTAAGAAGTTTTAATTACTCCTTTTTTCAGCATTAATTTTGTCTCTGGAGGTAAAATCCACACTATTTTAAACAGAAACAAAATATGGGCTATTACAATTTGACTTGTTTTGGGATTTAATGGGGCTGAACCATTTATTTTTATTTCTGAGGCCTGGGTATTTGCTGAGCTAGTAACTAAGTGTATGAGTGACTAGGGCAGATATTTTCTGACTCTTTAGGGCAATATATCCTGTTCTAGGCAACAATTAAGGTATTGAAACCTTGTCATGTGACTGGGCTATGGGGTTCTTAGACTGGAATGGATCTGTAGCTTGGCTGATTATTTTTAAGCTTTTTAGTTCAAAACATGATTGAATTACCTGAAATAACTCCATAGCCAGATGAAGACAGAGTATCCCTTTGCTAGCCTTAACAAAGGATTTCTATTTAATTGGTACTGCATAGCACAACCATTTTTTCACTGCATGACAGTGTCACAACCTTTAAAGACAGTTCCCAACAATCGTAAAGGTATTTCAGGAGACTTTTTGATGGGTATTACTGATATTTCAGGACACATTTGGATGAATAGTCTGAATTATACAGTGGCAAGCAAGGATAACTGAAAAACTTCTATCTCAGATAATTGTTTTAGCTTTTTAGTTGCTTCTTTCTTGGATGAGGTTGAACAGTGTTGGGGCAAGTGAACTTGTACTCATAGGTTCTACTTCAGGCTTCTAACATGTTTGCTCCTTATCTTTCCTGGGAGCATGTGTTTCTGCTTACATCTTAAAATCCTAACATTTATAAACCCTGAATGACATTCTAACCTGACTGCATAATGAATATCTCCACTGAAAATAGTTCGGCCACTGTAGTCTTTGCCTTCTCTCTAAAATAAAAATATTAGTAATTTTCCTCCTCTCATGCTCATCTATGACTGGAGTGTTAAAAAGGAGGCCTATCAATTCTGAAAGCAAACCTCCCCCATAACAGAGTTTGTAACCCATGCTCTTGTATAGTGAAAATTAAGTAAATTTGATTGGGTTTTTTATAGCACATAGAGACCCTAATTTTTTACTTTAAAGAATATTGATTTCGAATTTATTAACTGCTATATACAAAGTGGGTATTTTGTTTCTCCTTTTAAGGTTAAAAAACAGATGGATTTTTAGAGGTGCTGCATGATTGCAGCTCCTACTGAAACTGAAAGCAATTTTCATAATATCATGCTGGCACAGAAGCATATGTTATTAAGATCACAGAATGGATGTTACTGTTCAGAAATAACTTCTGTTGCCAAAGAGGGAAGAATTTGGAAGAGGGAAATGAATCTGTTATTTCTTTGTGGCTTATTGTGTGGTATCTCTTCCTAGCACAATAACAGTTCATAAAGAGGTGAAAAATTGCAGAGAGATAGTTTGCTTTTCTAACTTTCCTGAGCTTTATAATTGATATAATTGTATTTATCTTTTCTAGGCTAAATCACAAAAATTGAGTGAAATATGCTTCACACAAACATTACTTTTTCATTCTGCCCCCAGCAGGAGAGACCCTACCTCACAACCAAAAGCTCCCTCAGTTCAAATTACCCTCAGAAACTTGCATCGTTAGAAATTCAGATATCTCCCCTGATTATTGTTTCAAGAAAACTAATCTCTTTACACAAATTTCTCTCTGACTTGAGAACAAGGATGTGCCCTTCATCTATTTTTACCATCAACACCAAAATCCAGGAATCTTCAATTCAGCATGGGATAATCATGTGGGCAGTAGGAGCTAATGGAAAGAGTGGACCTTTACCGTATAACCTGCTGTCAATATCTTGTCTATGCCTGCTCTTCCTTCATCCACCTCAGTCTATTTACTCTGTGGAGATGATAGCTGGGTAACCATCTGAAAGTATATTTCCCTCCTGGTTCTCCTGACCCTAAATGATGAGAACAACCACTCTCAAGGGTACAATTGCTTCAGATTTTGATGTTATCACCAGCAGCTTTTTTGCAACATCTGTAAGATAGTGAGATAGCCTTGAGAAAATAGAAATATATATAATGCTGCAAAGCACCCAGATGCTGTGGGAGATGTAAATTGTCCAGTGGTGTTGAATGAAACTCCAACTAGATGAAGCCTCAGAACAGCACTTACTAGGAGCAGAAGCTACAAAGAGGACACTGCTTCTGCAGTGGTTCTCCAGTCTCCCCTCTTATTTTGATAGACAAGGAGATTTGTCTAATTTTTGGTTATTAGGGACAGTACCATAATTATTGTTTACATAGAGATTGTGCCTTTCTTTTACACTTTTATTTCTTCTCACCACATAACTTGCTAACTTTCAGGGTTTTTTCTTTGTATTCATGTTTCTTTTTTTTTCTTCTGTTATACCAGCTTCTATTTTTTTCAATCAATTTTGTTTTAGCTTCAGTGGAAATAAACACAGAAGGAAGTAAATTCTCTGAGACAATTACAATCCTTTCTACTTGTGCAAAAAGCCTAGCACTTATTATGTTTTATGTAACTTAGTAAGACTGATTTTCTGGAAGTACAAATGCTGAATTATATTAAGGAAGCAATGGCAATCCTACTTCTGGCACTATTACTGCATTGCATGGCAAAAGTAAAAATATGCAGTTACACAGCTCCTCCTTTACCCCTACTTCCCACACCAACAAAAATGGAACTGATATTGCAAATAGTATTGTGAATTATTATTATACCTATTTTCACCACTAGGACTACCTTCAGATATGAAATATTAATGTCTCTTTAAAAATACAAGAAATCCTCAATGATTTTGTAAATATGACTCCGTCCTCTGTTCTAAATACATTAATGGAATAATAAAAGTACATCATATTTAGAGAATGACATTTAGCTAAGAATTGTGGATGAACAGTATCAAAAGGCTTCATAATCTACCCGCTTGACAATCAATTATCAAGCTTACATCAAAGGAGCAAAACAGAATCTGAGTTTTGAAAATATTAATTCCAAATGTAATTAACAACATTGTGGTATGCTCAGCTTTAAGAGATCATAAAGATTTCTGTTTTTCAAGGCTAATCCAAAGATAGTCCCTTCCTCTGAGATAAAATATATTAACAGTAATGTTGGTGTCATTCAAAAGAGTTGAACTTCAGGGGCTTCAAACCATTATTTGAAATATTCATACAGGTACTCTCAGAGTCAATAGATGTTTTTCTATTTGCTTTAATGATGTGAAACCTGGGCCCTAGTTTTCTGATAAGACATATTTTCAGGTGATATAAAAAGCCTGAGAAGTTCATGGACTTATAACTAACTTTATGGGACTAATATAATACACTGAACAGATGTTTTAGTATAGTAGATTCTGCATTATCTTAATCTGTATTGCTTTCCTAATGTTGAATATAATGTACGTCTATATTTAAATGTGCTAAACAGCATCGTATAATTTTAAGAATAACTTGAAAGTGCACACTATTGCTGGATGCAAGCCATCCCAGCAATAACACCCTGTTGTTATTCTCTCCACATGATCACACATTGTTCTATTTCTGACTTATTTTTCCTAATCATCCTTCACATCTGTAAAAATAGATGTGGGTGATATCTTTCTGAGGGCTGCTGTTACATTTCGTTGCATCGAAAGCTGTGTAAGCAGTCTAATGTATAACTGCCCTAAGACAGCAAAGTCTAACTCTCAATAAGAGTTCATCTATATGAATCACACTGCATTATTTGGCCTTTCATTGTAATAGACCAAAAAGCATAGTCCCTTTTATTGCTCTCATCTTCCAGACAATAAAATTTGAGCAGTAAGCAGGAAACCTTAATGAAAAGAACTGATGCATATATTGACCCCTTAATTTTGAAACAGTAAATAAAGATGGTTTTGTGTAACCTACAGTGTTTTCCACATCTTCAGGAAACTTGCTAGAGCCATGTAAAGGGAAGAATTGCATTTAGCCACCTTGGCCTCCAAGAAAACAAGAAGAACTACCAGGCTGAATAAATACTTCTTATTACTGCTGTTCTTTGATGTCCTCAGTCTTGAGGGACTTTGCAGATGCAATGCAACAGTTGTCTCTCCTCCTACTCTGTGTAGGTTGCTCATGAGAAAATGAGGTTATGTTTCTATTTCTAGAACTCTGTCTGTGAAATGTTTCCTTTCTTGAGACAAGACATTGCCAAGGATCTTTGGTACATGGTTTTCATAGAAAGTTATTTCAAACTTGAATGATAGATATTTTTATTGGGTATATGTGGAAAGCTTTTAGTAGAAAGGGGCTGCAGAGGTGGATTCTGTGGCAAGAGAGAGCTGTCCCTGTGTTGTACAGAGCCAGTTCCACCTGGCTCCAAAACAGACCTGCTGGTAGCCGAAGCTGAGCCCATTCGCAAGGCTGGTGGCACCTCTATGATAATATATAAATAAGGGTGAAAAACTCTGTGCAGCAATTGTGAGAGAGAGGAGTTTAGATACTGTTTCAGAGTCCATCATTTACTCTTGTTCCAGGGTGTGTGTTTCTGATGTTGAAATTTTAATAAAATTTTTAGCTTTCTTCAAATCAGATTTTACTTACAGGAATTGTGTCTTTTGGTACCTATGTAGCTATTTCCAAGTGCTTTCTAATTGCCTTATTTCTCCTGAGAATACCTCATGAAATGAATTCCACTCATTTGACTCAAGTATTAGGAAGAAAATAATAGCTTGGGATACAGACTGAAGCTTTTGTTTAATCTTCTTGGAAGAGCAATGTTAAATTAATTTTATTGCTGTATAGACTGCAGTTTACAAATTAAGACTATGATGTTTGCACATGACTTTCTTTTCTCCATCTGGCATGCCTGCTTTCTGGAAGATTTTCAGAAAATGATGAGATTTCAAGAGTAAATTATTATTACCATGAACCTTTCTATCAACATGAAAAATATCCCTGCATAGCATGTATGTCATGAACCATTACCATAAAAGTCTAAACCAAGCCCATGAAAATCAAATTTCTTGGGTTTGTGGTTTTTTTGATACCTTCGAATGTCTCTGTCTTAAAGTCTGGGATGGTCCAGGGAGCATATTTTCTTTGAGTGACATTTCCACAATTCTACATTGTCATAATTTTCCTTGTACTACATCAATGTTACTAACTTCAGTGGGAGGAGATCTGTGTGCCAAGAAGCTGGGGGAAAACTTTCCCCTCCCTCCCTCCCTTTTTTCTTTCACTATAAAACCTTCTTTTTTGAACATATGGAATGAAATGCTTTTCCACATTTATCATTTAGCATCATTAGCAAAGTTAAATACAAACCCAAGAAAACCCTGCTATAATGTAAAATAACTAACATCAAAAAGTAAAATAAGATTAGATTTAGGTTGTGTTTTAGCGAGCATTTCAGCCTGAAGCCAGAAATCACTCCTTTTGTCAGAACACACTGCAAAGACAAGTATGTGTGCCTTTATTTAGAATGTCCAACTAGTCTCATACAGCAACATGAATTTGAGTGCATAGATGGAACTGAGGATAAATATAAACAGAGGACCCCAAATTGAGCCATACTTTCAAAAGTCATAAAAGTGATTTTAAAATCAATTTGGTATTTGATGAAATTCCACTTTAGGTTTTAGAAGATGGAATTGAAATGCTGAGACCACTTGCTGAGATAAAATCCTTGTAACAAAAGCTCTGCAGTTTGAATGCTACACTACTTTTTTCTTCAGAGCGCATAAAAATAAGTCATATGACTCTGATATGCAGTCTGTGCACCACAGTGCTTTGGCTGAGCCTGCCAAATATTTTGTGGTGATTACCTTTTTGAATTTCTCTGGTGGATTTTTTTTTGTTTGATTTGTTTTGTATTTTGTTTGAAGTTCTTTATTGCAGCTTTAGTTATTTAAATGTGGGTTTCAGCCGGCTATGAAAAATGGATGAACACACACCATTATTGCCATAGGAGCTTCCCTGGTAAGAGAAGTGTGACTGTGAATCCTAGATATGGGTGCTGGTCCTGCTTTTGGCTGTTGAGAATTCTCTCATCTTATACTTGCTGAAGTGGCACCGTTAATGAGATACATAAAAATTCATTCTCCATCCTTTACATAAGAGGAGGACTCATGGTTGGTTAATAATGGTTGCTCTGTTAATATCAACTGGAGGTGTAACTTCTGTGGGGCTCTAAAGTCTTACTGTATGTTTTACTGTCCAGTTTCCATGTACATAGGGCAAAGACCACCCTGGTCCCAGATATTTTTCAGCACTGTGCCGTTCAGTTTAAGAATAAAACCATAGTGAAGATGGTGAGCAAACTACAGACAGAGCCACAGCAGAGCAGAATGTAACTTGCTTTGTCAAGAGGTAGGAAGAAATGTAGGGCCTGTTGAACCCAATGTTCCACCAACTGCTGGACCCCTGGAAGATGAAGGTGAAGTATCTACATTCTGGGGTGCATAAATTGCATTCCTTTTTCTCTCCAGCAGAAGAGGAAAACAATGACTTCATCTCTCCCTGCAGTAACTGCATCTCTACACTCTGACTAATGTTTATGAGCTCAGAATTCTATTTATATTTGAAATGGTTTTTCCAGTTGCCAAGTGTGGTTGAACTTTGATCAATAAATTAAACTAAGAGTAAGCATCAGGGGTAGGGTGATAGATAGACAGATGAATAAACTATGCAAATGTATAAGTTTCATTTCCTCAGAAAACCAAAGTAAAAGAATGTCTGCAGATATTTAAGGACCATACTAACCAAAAATTTTAGTAGTAGGATGAGCATTTGTTCATGTTACGAAAGTATGTGTGTCTGTAGAACAAACTACTTGACAAGGGCCATTATATTTCTATGAAATGTTATTCTGAACTAGTATCATCCAGAGGATACAGAAAACATACACAAAAAGAAAAAAAAAGAGAAAAATCCCAGTGCTTGAACAAATGGCAAGGCATGTGGAAAGAGCCTTAAGGCTCTCACCTGAACATACACTGAATTTACTAATGACTATTTTGGAGCAGTAGAACAACAGGATTAAATATTCAAAGCTCGAATTTTCAGAAAGAGAAATCATTAATTTCAGATGAAGTCATTGTGTACTGGGGAAATCAGACTCTATGAACATCCTTTAGTTTTTTGTTTGCTAGAATGACAAATATTCATGTACAAAATAAACTATATGCAACTAGATCCCAAGACCTCTTCCATGTTTTAACAGCTTTCCTACATATGCAACATACATAATAATAGTCATAACCTGGCATATTTAAAGATGTTCATGAATGTTAAATCAAAAAATTCATTGGAAATTGGAAAATAATTTTATGTCATCTTAATAGGCTGAAGCTCAGCTCTACCATTTACCTACTAGTACGTAAATGTGATTTCTCACTGGACAATCAAGTTGTAAAAGGAGGCAGACCTGGCTTTCTGTTTCAGTCAAAGAGGTCATACAATTAGGATGAAGTGTCTTGTTTAAAAGCCTAGCTTCATGCCTACCAGACTAAAAACTCCATTTGTTATGGCTTGTCTAGGGACACAGACAAGGGTTGAGAAGTGCCTTCTGTGGTTAGCAGTCTCCTGCTGCATAGTTACAAAATAATAGTGAAGACCACTGAATGTCTGTCCCCTGACAGCTAAACTGTGACTCTTCGAGAGCAAGAAACAGAGAACTGCATATCCAAATGAAGCTGAGGGATGATAGAAGCTATGCAGATTGACCTCAGACCAGGACACTAAGTTTCACATCTGTAAAGTCAGAATAACTATGTCACTAGACAGATAAGAAAATAATTCTATGTCTTGTCTTGGATAGGCCTAAACACCTGGCATGGGTAATACTTCATTAGCAGCCCAGTGGGAATGCTGCTATCTACTGAATTTCTGTTTGGATGTTTCCTAAATGGCTCGCATCTGAGCACTGAGTCAGCCTATTGTCACAAATCTTTTCAGATCTGAACTCACAGCTTGAGGTGACAGAGGTACAAGTTTAGCAGTTGTGGTTAAGATGTTATTTCCATTTTAAGTGGAAATATATCTTACATATTTCTTATATATCTTATGTAAGATATATAAGAATACTTATATACATGCTTATATCTTTCCGAGCCATTTACTCTTGGAAAGAAATTTCTCAGACTAGTGCCCAATACAGAAGTAAAGTGCCCCAAAAGCTTGACAAAAATCCATTCGGTTGTTACCGAGGTATCTGAATGCAGTAAGGCTAGAGGGGAGTGAGGAGGCACTTCCTATTGCTGAGGCTGTGTATACCAAATACTTACTTTGTCTCTGAAAATTATCAGTGTAATTAATTTCCATGCTGACACATTTCAAGCTGTCACAAAGCTGTCACTTCTCTATCAGGTAATATTCACTCCATACACATTTTGTCTTACCACGAGGCACATGCTTTTTGGTCTTATATTCCCCTTATGTGTTTTTATAGGGCTTTGTTGGAAAGAACAGAGAATATCTACTTTGGTATAATAGATGAAAATAATTTTAGAAACTACAAAATACTCTGAAAAAAAAGAACACTGGGAATATATTTTAGTCCATCCCTTAGAGAAACAGTAAAATCAATTTTGCGCTAAGTTTTTGGCATTTTCTTGCATTTTGCCAGCTGAACATGAACCCAACACATTCTGGAGTCTCAAACCAAATTTCAAAAAACTCCGGGATTTTCCTTAAACTGTTCTGGAAGAAAAATGAATCTGCAAAATCTTATTTTTACTTCCAAATTTCTGAAAGCAAGTTATTCACTGAAAACTAGACACAGCAGACCAAATCCAGGTCAAAAAAATTAATCATTTCCCAGGTTTGAAAAAGTGAATGCTTCTCATGCACTACTTCTCTATCTATATAGATGCTCCCATATAATTCACCGTATATTCTGCACTCCGGCCTGCCCCTGTTTTTCTACACCTGCTTGTTCTGCATACATCTCTCATGCTCCTTTCATGGTTTACTATCTCTCTCATTGCACTGTAAACTGACAATTATTTTACTTGCCAGCATGGTGATGGTACCTTTAAAATGTCCAGAATATATTTTTTAAGACAGAAAAATGTATATAGAGGAGTCACAGCTTCCTACTTCTTAGGAAGCTACTTTGAAAGGTACAGGCAGCACTTTAAAGTGTTCTGGGCAGGAGAAGCTCACAATTTTATCACAGACAGATATGATGGAAAAGTTCTCTGTTGGGCTACAGTGCTCCAGATTAGCTGACAGAAGGGAAGAAAAGGTGAGAGGAGTCAAAGACATAGCTTCTGCTAACATCTGGAAGGCAGAAGAGTACAGAAGCAAATTGGAAACCCCGAGGAATATCAGTTTCCTTCCTGGGTCCTGTGTGTACACCCCATTCCTTCATTATGACTAGACTTGTTGATATGCAATGGAGGGGGAAAACAAGTCATAAAGGATGATAAAGAATTGATGTAGAGGGAGTTCCCAGCAGCTCCCAAGAGAAAACAGAGTGGGAGGCTATAGCTAATGAAAAGAAATAATCTGTTAAAAGTCCTGGGTTTAGTGGTTCAGTAGTAAGTGTGCATGGGAGGAACCCTTGTTCATTGTTTTCCCCATAAGGTACAAATTAAAACACTGATATCCTCAACTCATGAATGCCGGAAAATTTTCATCTCAAATACAGCAAGATTTATGCATGGACAATTAAAAAACCTAGAAAACAAATCCCACAGAGCCAGTGGCTGCAAAATCAGAAAATATTTTCATGCTGTGAGATTTCAAAACTACTTGTATAGGAATATTATGACCTAGTTTCTTATCTTGCTACATGGAGAAATGGGAAAATTATACTTGACTATGCTTGGACTCTCGGTCCTTCTGTAAACTAAGCAGCAGACTGAATAAAAATGTCAAGAAACTTTTTTCTTGACTGAAGAATTTTTTTACAATTCTAGTGATAGAATCAGTCTTGAGAAGCACCTTATCTGATTGGTGTACAGACTGAGAAATATTGATAACACTTGCCATGTTATCCATTTTATTCTTTTAATGTAAATTTCTGTTGTTGGGTGAAAAAGTGAAACAGATCTGTCCTTCCCATACTCAGTTGTAGTTCAGCATGGTCATACCTTCTTGGCTCTTTGTACTGTTCCCCACTACTGTCTACTGTAGCTGCCATATGCACAAGAATGCATTTGCCATCTCTTAACAGGCAGCAGATTTCATATTTTGGCAATAAGGCTGGCCCATAAAGGTTGTTTAGTTAGACTTTAAGGATATAGATGCAAACAGATTTATTCCCCTGTGACTTGGTTTTGTTCTTCCATTGCCACTGTCTGCCTCACCAACAAAGCAAGAAAATAAATCTATTTTTCTTTCTCTTCAGGGAGATATGCGAGGAGTTGGAAGTTTTTTTTGTCAGCAAGCATGTAGCACCTGTTCATTCTTATCATTATGAATAGTTTCTGTTTTCCTTTTTCTCAATTGTTCTCTCTGCAATTTCTAAGAAAAAAATATCTTCTGAGAATTTTAGTTGAAAAATATAATTTCTTTTTTTTAAACTCATTTGTGACTTCTAGTCTTATTCCTTGGCAACCTACATACATCATTAAGAATAAAAGAAACAAAGTATACAGTTTTCTAATGGTTTCAAAAAATTGAAGTTTGCATTGAAGGCATATGTGAAGCCCTGATTTATTCAACAAGGAAAACAGAAAAAAAATCTCTTCGTTTTGCTTTCAAAAGTCTTTAAGTGGCACCCATAAAAAAAAAAGATTGAATATTATCCTATTACTACTTATGCACATGATTTATCCCCATGTGTCTTTAAAACTCAATGGAAAAACCAGACATTAATTTATTGCTTTCTTAAGTTCTTCATTACATTAATTGGAATTACTCCTAATAATAAAAGAGACCAAAACCCAAATAAACAGATGATGAAAAAACTATCCCCAGCATAATTTTTTTCTGTGATTAGAACTGAACATATATGTTGTCAATAAAATTTTACAGTATATTTTAGTCCACTCATTTTTGGGACGGGCTAAAAAGTTCTTTTTAAGCAGGGAAGAATGAAGATGTTCAGAACACATGATGATTGAAAAATTACAGACTTTCTCTTTTTTTAGAAAATACCCTAAAACGCTGTACTCAGCCTAACAATATTACATTCAGAATAAACATACTGTGAAATATGGGCTACAAGCTTCAATCCCTTTCTACTAAAGGGAGGATATTAACATAAATATCATAAATGGGGCCATAGATGCATCAGTTTTAGAATTTGATTGCAAGTTCCACAGCAGTTTGAATGGGACACTCTATTACAAGCTCTTCTTTAAAATTTGCATTCTCCATTTTTATAATGATTCTTTATTGTATATGATAGGATCAGCTATGTGTGGCACTAGGTACTTCCTTTTGAAGGAATGTAATTAGATTTTGGTTACCCCTTTGTGCCTCATCGGCTGCAGATGGGTTTGCAAGCTGAACAAGCTATTCTGGTAGATAACAATCCCTGACCTCCTCCTCTCTTCCTGAAGTCTTGAGATTCCCACTGAGCATGTGACAGAAAATAGGTTTTCACATGAGCAAGTCCTGCTACCATACTATGTAGCAGGTCCACATATGCCATTTTCATCCCTTGCCTTGCCTTGTCTTGTCCTGTCACTTGCATTTATTTCCTTTCTTTTCCTTTCTGATTTAGCCTCCCTGAACATACAAAAAGGGTCACTCTTTTTTTACTAGACAGTGAAGTCAAGAGGGCTAAAGTTACAGTAGTGCATAGCAGGGAGTAGGTAGAGCAGTTCTGTGTTTTTGAAGATAATTATGATGGCCTATACCCATATCCATGAACATTTGTCTGAAATTATGTTACCCTTATCTTATACAGTTGCCTCTTAGTGAGTATGTAGTGACCATGGTGGCATAAAGATTGAACAGAAAAATAATTTTACTTGTATTTATAATTCTTACATTAATTGCTATTTCCACAGGTAGATAGCACTGTTTTTTGGAGAAAGAGTTGAGGAGATACACCCAGAATGAACATTTTGGATTCTGGAAGACAGTCATGGTGAATAGTCATACTGAGAAAGTTCTCTGAGCTAACCATTGATTTTGAAATGTTGTTGACTGTTAAGCACCCTGTTCCTGAAATATAGGGAGCAGCAGAACTAAAGTTTTTCTGGCTCTAGGTAACATTTAAGAAAGAGTTTCCTCCTTGGGACACATTGCTGATATCTGGGAAATGCCATAACTAATTTTTTTTTTGATGGAAATATTTTTTATGTTTGAATTGTGGTACTTACCATATAATAGATTTATTTAGTTATTTGAAGGTGACAGGACACAGTTGCACACCAAAAAGGTGTTAAAAAATAATAGTATTGAAAATGGGAGAAGAGAAAGTTTATTTGAATACTGTCAAACTCGTTTAAAAACTGTTTGCGCTTTTATCAAAATCTCTGTTTCCCCCTGACACTTTTTGAGGTATCATTTCCTGCTGTTAATTGCCAGAGAAAATCATGCTGGCAGTGTGAAGCTGTGGAAATTGTGGAATGTCTCTCTTTCTGCATTAATTGCTGCTTACAGACACATATACCACATATACTGTACAGAGCTTTTCTCTGTGTGCCACAGGGAAATTTCAATATGACATTAAAAATTGGCTTGTTTTTCTGTTTGTATTTTTGATCAAAACTACAAAGTTCTTTCTTGTTTTGCTTACAGAGATGCACAGAAGGGATCCCCAATGTGTAGTCCTTCAAACACATACTCTTGGGCATCTCTAGTAATGATAACAGACATTAAAGTCTATACTTGTGTCTAAACGGTATTTATATGCGCTGCTTGAAGTAGTTAACTAAATCTCTGTACAATTTGCTTTGCTTTGTACAAAAGTATTTTTTGAAAGATAACTACCCCAAGGTTACTTAGAAATTACTCTTACATGAGAGAATTTTGTTTTCTCCCTTGGTCTTTCTATGATGTTAATAAATGGTGACACAAATGAAGTTAAAATGCTAATGGAAAGCTTAAGAAATTACTGTGATAACAGGCTAATATTAATTAAAAATAAAATAATGGTCCTCAGCTACTAGGACTATTCTAAATATTATCTCCTGTTTTAAGGCCAGATTCCAATAAAGTTTTCAAGTTCATTGCCTTTCCAACAATTGTCTTAAGGAAATAAATTGTTTCCTTTTCTTCCACATGTTTTCTCAACCATTGGTATATACACTAACACTTACTGAATTTGCTGTTAAGAATTTTGTATTGTTAGGAGAATGGCTAGAACCACATGATGCAATATTCTCTGGGAAGTTTTTGTTAGTTATTTGGTGGCTTATATACATTCCTAGCCACTTCCCTAGATTCCAGTTTCCTGGATGATAGTTATTTTTTTCATCCACTTGGAAACTACTCTTCTTTTGTGGAAATGCTATGCAAATTAGGTTTCACATAATTCAAATTAATTTTGGAAGGGAGAAGACTAGTTAGAATAGGAGTAAATTCTAATAAAACTTGTTCTTAGATGAGAGTGTTCATGAAATATATTGGTACCAATTACCTGCATTGATTGATAGCTGAATTCCAGAAAGTCGCAAAATATAGAGAACATCCATCTAGCATTTATCTAAATGACCATCTTTTCTATAGAACTTGATTAGCCTGAATGGCTGAGTGAGCTTAAATGATACTGTTTGGAACACAGTGCAAAACT
Organism: Dicrurus megarhynchus; assembly: GCA_013399195.1. NCBI lineage: Eukaryota > Metazoa > Chordata > Aves > Passeriformes > Dicruridae > Dicrurus > Dicrurus megarhynchus. Next base: position 240,329 of record VXAD01007890.1, on the reverse strand, counting down.
GGATGTTTAAATGTACTTTTTGGATTGAAAAAAAAAGTTCAGGAGTCAAATTTTACCAAACTCTTTGTTACACTGAACGATATGTTTTCGAAAGAAGCTGAAAATTTATTTTCCTATATTTTCCTGCTGCAGGATACCATTTGTATCAGTCACAGCACTGGTTTTCAGGAGATGGATTTATGGCAAACTGTTTTGTGACATGTTCCTTCCACTTATTCCTTTTCTCTTACATCCTACTCACATTCTAGCCCTGTTCTGGAAAATCAATTTATTCTATTCCACTGGATTACAAACTTCCCCATGTACCAAATGCATCCTCATTAGGAAAAACAAGTTCTCATAATGAATATGAGGTTCCCATTTGCCACATTAATATATGCCTTTCTAAAGTAATTAAATAAACAAATACAAATAAGTAGAATACATTAATAATTAATAGGCAAAATGTAATGTTTCATTTCTACTTAAAGCTAAATAAATGTCTTGCAGTCAGTGTTCTTAAAATGGCATAACACTGGAGGAAAAATTATATTAATCATTCAGCAGTTATTTCTGTTATAAACTAATTAATTTGTTTTCTCTCTTTGTGCAATAGGTAAAAGCATCTAGAAACTATAGTCTTAACTAACTATATTCAGAGTTTAAATCTTGTAAGATAGTTCATAGAAGAAGAATTTCTGTACTCTTTTTAATAAAAAAACCCTTTTATCTAGACAAAGGTAAAATAATTTATTCACCCAAAATAAAAGATCAATCAAAATCTTGTGAAATTGAAAAATAAACCTGTGCAATCTTGTATGGCTGTGTCAAGCTACCCGTAATAAATTTTTATGTGGGTGGAGCATGACGGATCAGTTTCTGGGATTTCAGTTTTGGTTTAGGATTTAATTTGGTTTTAGGATTTCAATCAGTACAGTGCCTAGGCAAGATCATGGGATTTAGCACCCAAGTCTCTTGTTCCATGGAAAATCTCTCATTTACTTCATCAGTATATGCCTGTATCCATTATTATTTCCTATATATTATAAGAATAATAGTTGATTACACTGGGCTCTGATCCTGAGTGTTCTTACATGGTGTAGGTTCCTGATGCTTGAACAAAGTCCATTAATCAAATGAGTGTTAGAAAAGAGGATTATTAATATGAAATTGACATTTTGTTATATACAGAGACAGTAAACAGAGTCCCCATGCTTTCAACAAGGTGAGTTGAGTTTATGTGGAAAAATTAAATAGCAGATAAAAATCTCTTGCTTAAAAATTTGTATTCAATTTTATTCAGTTCATATTATTGTGATAAACACAGAATCATTTAAGAAGAAACTTGGAAACTTGCATATTATGCATATGTTACATTTAAAATAAAGATCAACCATTTTGTGAGAACTCATCAAAGGACCATTGTTAACATGGTAAACTCTCAATGCAGGGTATGAAAGTTGACTTTCAGCTGTTTATCGTGACAATGCTAACCCTAGAAGCATTGAATGGTTTGAGTTGAGATGGACCTCAAAGATCATGTCATTCCAATCCCTCCACCATGGACAGGGACACCTTACACTAGACCAGGCTGTTCAAACACCCATCAAACCAGCCTTGAACACTTCCAGGCAGCAGGCTTTCTCTGGGCAACCGGTTTTAGGTAGCAGGGGTGCCACAAAGATGGCTCCTGTGAGGAAGCTGCTGGAAGCTTCCCACCATGTCCAGCAGAGCCAATGGCTGATGGCTCTGAAGATGGACATGCTGCTATCCAAAGCTGGGCCAATGAGAGAGGTTGGTAATGCCTCTGTGATGATATATTTAAGAAAAAAAATCAAAACAAAGATTTTGGGATTCTAGTCAGAGAAGAGGAGGAGGTGAGAACATGTGAGGGAAAACAACATGGCGACACCAAGGTCAGTGAAGAAGGAGGGGGAGGAGGTGCTCCAGGCACCAGAGCCAAGATTGACCAGCCAGGGTCAACCCACTACAGCAACCTCTTCCAGTGCCTCACCACCCTCATAGTAAAGAATTTCTTCTTTATATCTAGACATGCCTTCTTTCAATTTGAAGCCACTGCCCCTTGTCCTATCACTACATGCCCTTGTACTGGAAAGCTGCTATAAGGTTCTTCATGGAACTCTCATTTCTCCAGGCTGAACAGACCAAATTCATTCAACCTGTCTTCAATGGAAGAGGTGCTCCAGCTGTCTCATCACCTTGGTGGCCCTCCTCTGCATCTACTCCAACAGGTCCATGTCTTTTCTGTGCTTGGCACTCCAGAGCTGGATGCAGCACTCCAGGCAGGGCCTCGTGAGAGTAGAGTAGAATAGAGGGAGAGGGAGAGGGAGAGGGAGAGGAGAGGAGAGGAGAGGAGTGCAGGAGACTCACCTCCTTAGACCTTCTGGCCACTCCTCTTTTGATGCAGCCCAGGATATGTTTGGCTTTCTGGGCTGTGAATATGCACTGCCAGGTCATATCAAGCTTCTCATCTACCAACACACCCAAGCCCTTCTTCTCAGAGTCCTCCTCTATTCCCTTCCCAACCTGTATTTGTGCTTGGGATTGCCCAGACCCACGTGCAGGAACCTACACTTGGATTTGTTGAACCTCATGAGGTTTGGACGGACTTAACTCTCAAGCCTGTCACTTGGAGCACTGGATAGTGAAGACTGAGGAGAAAAATTCATTGAGCAACTCAACCTTCTCCATGTTGCAAGTAAACAAAAGAGGTCTCCTACTTCTTTCCAGAGTGACCTCACATTTTCCCTACTCTTCCTTTTATCACCAACTTACCTATTGAAACTTTTCTTGTTGACCTTAACATCCCTGGCCAGGTTTGATTCTGTCAGGGTTTACCTGATCCCTGGCTGTTCAGATAATGTCTCTCCATTCCTCCCAGGTGTAAGGACTTAAAAGATCACAGTTTTCTGTCTCAAATCACAGTTGCCTACCTCAAACACTGTTATCACTGAAGAACTTCCACTGTGGAAAACTGTGTAAAGAAGCAACTGCTCATCTGCAACCAGTGAAGCCCTCGTCCCCTGCTGAATATGCATCTAAGGAGACCTGAAACTTGGACTGCAAATTAAGCCACTGTGATAAGATAAAGGTGGTATTATTGCCCAGGTGTTATCTCAAGACTACGGTGAGGTAAACAAAGCTGGGAGAGAAGAATGTGTCACTGATCATGGACACAAAGAATCCACAAGGAAAACCGACTCAAAAACTGTGCTGAAACAATTTTAGGTAAAAGATGACTATGTCAGGGGCAGATTGAGGCCCACCGACTCAAGAAACACACTGATTCAGAAGGACTAATTAGCATTAGAAGTGAGGGAATCATTTAACCAATGGAATATGATAAGTGTGTAGCCAATAAGCATTAATTCCTTTTTGTGCAAAAATATATAAATAGTGAGAAGTTTTGAATGACCTTGGGACCCCCAGCACCAAGAAGCCCCAGGTGAAAAAGGACCAACAGGAGGCCTCTGGATCCATGTTGGTGGCTATCTTCTGCTTAATCTGTCTCTCTCTCCCCCCTCTTTTCTATTTCTTTCTATCTTTCTACCTCACATTTTACTGTTAAATAAAATCCATACCATTGACTTTGGTATATGGTCTCATCTGCAACTTAATTCAGGTAGAGGCATCTCTCAGCAGTCAGATTTTAATGCCTTGCTTCCATTCTCTGTAGGCTTCCTCTTTGTTTGGGTTTTTCCAGGAGTTCATGCATGCAGGCCTCCTGGTGTTTTTGCCTGACTTCCTCTTTGTCAGGATGCACCATTTCTGAGGTTGGAGGAGGTAACTCTTGAATACCAACTGGATTTCTTGAGCCTCTCTTCCCTCCAGGGCTTTATTCCATGGTGCTCTACCAAGGAAACTCCTGGAGAGGCCAAAGTCAGCTTTTTTGAAGTCCAGGGCAGTGAGTTTGCTGTGTGACCTTCTTGCTGCCTTAAGAATCTGAACACCACGATTTCATTGTCACTTCAGCCACGGCTGCCCTAAAGCTTCACATTACCCATAAGTTCCTCCTGGTTGCTGGGGATAAACTCCAACATAGCACTTCTCCTTGTAGGCTTCTCTATTACTTGGAAGGAAGTTGTCATCCATGCATTCCAGAAATCTGCTAAATCACTCGTGTCCTGCTGTGTTCTCCCTTCAACAGATATTGGTGTGGCTGAAATCCCACATGAATTCAGGGCTTATGAACATGAGGCTGCTCCTATCTCTCTATAGAGGGCCACATACACTCAGTGTTCCTGATTGGGCAGCCTACAGAAGACCCCCACTATAATGTCACATGTCCCTGCCCTCTAATTCTGCCCCATTAGCTCTGGTTCAGCTCCTCATCCTTCTTCAGGCAGAACTCCATGAACTCCCTCTGCTCATTGACATAGAGGGCTACAAATCCTCCTCATCTTCTCTGCCTGACCTTCTTAGAGTCTGTATCCTTCTGTTTCAACACTCCAGCCATAGGAGGTATCCCACTATGTCTCAGCGATGCCAGTAGGGTTGTAGGCCTGCAGGTGTGCGCATGTCTCTATCTCCACTTGTTTAGTCCCAGACAGTCAATTTTGTTGTTTTTTTGGTTTATATATATTTTCTATAAATTCCTTTTATTTTGCAAAGTACTTTTTGCCAGTATTTGTTTTACTTATAAGCACCCAGCATTAAGAGTGAGAGTAGTAATTCACCGGAGTCTTTAAGAAGGAAGCATGGTATTCACAGTCTATATTTTCACAGACAGATGGCTATAAAAAACCCCTGATTTTGCACACCTATATTTCAGTTTATTAACTATTGAGCCCTGTTCATAACAATATCAAACACAAATAGCTCCCCAAACAGCAGAACTAATGAAGCTTTTTTTTCTACAGATGTTCTTAGGGAAAAAAGACACTTTGCAATGTCATTGTTATTAGACCAGTCTTCCCAACCTTTGGGGAAAACATATCTTCTTGTGGTCCCTACAAAGGCCCTAGTAACCACTAGTCACTTCCACATATCCAGCAATTTCAGTGCTGCCCTGTCGGAACCCACGACATACCTCTATCTAATTTAGGGGATCGGACACCCAGAAATGGGGGTCCAGGAGTCGGGCTGAGTGCCCCGGAGGGCACTGCCTTTGATCTTTGTCCTTGGAGAACTTTGCCAACTCTGAGAGATGAATTACAGGCCACAAGAGTTTAATATAAGCATTAATAGTTAATTTGCACTGGGTGAAATATAGTATATAGAATGTTAGATGATATGTACATGGGGGTAAAACATGTACAGGGGGGTTAAGATGGAGTCTAAAGGGTGTGGTCGCCTTCTCCTTCTTCTTCTCCACTGTCCACCATATTCGTGGTGATGGGGGCACAGATTCATTGGTAGAATAGAGATAAGACAGGAAATTGCATGTCTAGAACAGGTTAGGATTAATTGGTATAAAATTATAAATAAAGACACGTACCGTCCTCTGGTTGGGTTTGTAACAGGGTATATAAATTACGGGACGCCCATCGAGGGGGCAGAACCAGGGTACTTCGGCTGCTGGGTGGACCTGTGGCTCTTCAGGACACCGCAGCCATAGATAACATCAGAATAAACAACCTCTGCACAGCAGCTCGCGGCCTCTGACTGAGTTTCTGGGCAAATGCACTGAATCTAGGGTTTTAACAGCCGTTTCTCTTAAATGTGCAAAGACCAGGATAAGGGTCAGCACACTGCCTCCCAGCTGTTTTCCTATTCTGTCTTTCTTTGCATGACTTGTCAAGTAAGTGCTGTGTCCTTGATGTAAAGCTACTTCCCAGTTACCCGGCCTGGTAAATATATCCTGGCTGCCTGTGCAGTCAAATTAATGAGGATTACAAATGACCTCACAATTTAGCTGTTCCCACACAGAAGCATTACAATGATGTCTCTTTTTGGCACCAGTTTTCATTCAGCTTGTAGAGAGGGATAACATTTTGTAGACTTTTACCCCTTTTTTTTCTTCTGCTGTGAGGTACCAGGTTCAAACATAGTAGGATAAATCCAGTAGACAAACACATAATCTTAATGAATTTTTAACTTACTTTTCCTTAACAACATGGATAGCAAATCTAATGATTAGCATTTTTAGATTCCTTGAACTTTATATCCTCCATTTTAAAATTTTTATACTGATCTTTCACTGAAAAACACCTTCTTTTTTTAAACATTTTTCATTTCTTTGACTGACAGTTAGAAGCTATAGCATATTCAGTTTCAAAGCCAAAGCAACATCATTTTATCTTTAAAGAAAGACTAGGAGTTATTGACTCAGACCCCTTCATTCTGTTCGGTGTTTTGGTTTTGGTTTTGCTTTGATTTTGTTGGTTTGTTTTTTTTTTTTTAAATTCAGTAACACATTACTGATTTTCTTTAGTGTTTTGCACATAAAATCTGCTCTATTATGGAGGGTCAGTATATAATTTATGTTCAATTTTTAGTGTGATATCTAGGTCTATGTGACTTTCTGTACTGGGAAGGTAATTTTTCATTTATTAAAAGGGACTGCTGTAGGAAAATCTATGAAAATCTAGAGAATAAAAACAGTATATGTCATTTGCAGATCACTGGTGCATATGAATATTGTTCTATACTGAATATTGAATACTGAAAATTTTTTTCTGAAATAGGCATCAATACACCTTTAAATCTTTAAAAACTTTATAAATATACATACTCACCCCCCCTAATTTTTAATTCTTAGATGTAGCAGTTTTACAGTATCCCTCAAAGTAGTCAGTTTTGATCTATTTTGAATGAAAAGAGACACATGATGGCTCAAGAAATCCTAATTGCTGCTTCCTACTGTTTATTCAAATTCATTTTTTTCTGCTGTTCTGAACGGGGGAAAAATGATGGTAAGTAAAAGAGTGCTCATCAAAAGATTATCTCATGAGCCCATAGAGTCATATAGGTCAAAACAGTATCCAGATCCATACATAGATCGCTACAGAACAAAATGGCCCATGTCTATACTATTAAATTCCCTTTTTCTTTAAACAGAGTGGCTGCAAACATGTTGCTAATGTTTTTTGAGGCTTTTGTTTCTAAGAGTAACGCTTCTGAGAAGGTGTAATACTGGGCATCGTCTTTATATTGCATCCCCTCTTCTTTCTTAAATCGTCATTTCACTCTCTTAAGAGGGTAAAAAAATATAGTTAAAGCAAACATCTTTCATTCCAAAGATTTCCATTAGAAGAGATTGGCAGAGGTGATATTGTCTCATCCAAAGGTCACTAATAATTTCCCAAAGCTACTGCCATTTTAATTTCATAAGTATCATCACTTTCATTTTACACAATTTTGTCAAACAAAGACCCCATAATAATTTCTTCTTCCAACAAGTTTTCCTGTGTTGGGATCCTTCAGTCATCATATGACCATGACCACACTCATGCCATGGACACTTTTGATAACTTCAAAACATAGAAACAACGTATTTCCTTTATTTGGGAATAGTACCTGAGACTGTTTAATTTCCTAGTATAGATACACAAATGTCCAATCAGACTTTTCAGCTGCTGATCTCACCAACCAATTGTGTGTAAATTTTCAAAAGAACATATTTTCCACAATGTGCTCCACTTCCCTTCATACATCTTAATATTTTCTTTAATTTGAAGAGAGCCTTGGTCAGTTACCTTCATTAATAACTCAGTATAAATTAACCTAGCTAGAAAAGTATAAAACAGATTTCTTAAAAACCATCCAGAAAATATTTTTATCCTTTTATCCCTTCTGGAGAGTTTTAGTGCTCTCAGAAATAAGTGGCCTAGGCACACTTCTAAACCAGGGATAGGAAATAATAGATCAATATGGGTATATAAATTTTGCATTTCATTTTTGCTCTGATCTACTATTTTCAGTAAGGTTTTTACCAGAGAACCCCATGAATGGGGTTTGGAGAAAAGGTTTGTAAACCACCTGCAGTATCAAACTGTTTTTACGCAGCATTTTCACCGCAGTTTCTTGAAGAAATGAGATGCATGCAACCAAATTGTCTCTCCATCTGTATATTTGTAAGTATCTCCTAATAGCTTTAGAATCTGTTGGTCATTTCAGCTAAACTTCATTTCATTAGCTAAAGCTAATCGAATCTAAACCTGTCTGAGAGTAGAGTTGTCAAGGATATTCTATTACTATTAATCCAGTAAAAATTGCTGAGTGAGTAGACATACACTAGTGGAGAAAAAGCAAATGTAAATTTGGCCTGTAATTCTTCCAGAATGAAATAAACATCTACCTAATCAATAAACTTAAATCTTTGAACCCAGCGTTTTTTCCATTAAATGAAAAATGGAAAGGAATCCCTTGCAAGGGAAAAATGAGAGGGCTTTAAGGACATGACAGGGAGTAGGAGAAATGGAGAAATTTTTAGAAAATATAGGACACTACCAAATAAAAATCTGAATTTAATTATCTTAGCTTTTCTCGAAAAAAATCCCTTTACTTAACCATGTCATTATAATAGCACCAGTGGATCAGAAAATGGTAACAGCAAAAGAAAGGTACTAATACAAAGTTCATTGTTTAAGTGCCTTTAAGTCTAAGAGTGAGAAAGTTTTTTAAGTAGCTGACAGCAGGGGCTGCTGACAGGCAGTCTAGGTGCCACAGACAGCACAGAGGGATTTGTCTGAGGCAGATTTTTAAATGAAAAGCAGGAGGTCCATCACTGAAGCATAATATCTGGAGAGTGGCATCTATGAGAAATAGTTGTTTTTCCTGATTTCCGGGAGGTCCAAACTCAGCAAAAAATCCCTGGTACCTGCCGCCTCACCCAGAGACGAAATACAGAAATTAAGATACTTGGACTCCTTTCCCTCTGAGAGAAGGCATCTTCAGGATGCCACTGCATTCAATCTCCAATTTGAGGATGAACAAATGGAGCCTGACACAGCAACCTTGAAAGATTGTTCACCCTCTATTGTAGGTGTTACTTTGGATACAATCCAAATTAAAAGTTGTTTTTCTCTTTTTTGAGTGGTTCTAACTTTTCAGAAAGAACCATTCATTTCTTAATTTTCTGGAAGAGAATAGAAAGCCTGGTGGGAAAAAGATAAGCTTATGACATGGGCTTTTTTTTCGGTTGAGTTTTACTTTGGAGTTCTGGGGTTTTTTTTCAGGCCACCATTCTAATGAAAATCATTGAAATAGAATCTAAACCAAGCTTAGACTTTGACTCATCCTGAAACCTAATCTACTACTTGATGCCATTAATTGTGGATAGTTATACTCAAGAAACTTAAATAACTGCCTGGCACCCTAGCTTTGAAACCTTGTGGTAGGTCAACTGAATAATAATTTTAAATATACTGCCCCTGAATGTGCAAGAACTAAAGCAGATAGTTAAATGGATTGATAGACACAGAGAGAAAGTGGGAGATTTAGCTATCACCAAAATAACTGGTGAAGAAGGGAAGCTGTGAAAGACTATGCCTCCCCTCAACAAATAATCTCTATGGAAGAATACTTGTTGTTTCTACTTTCCCTGCCTTTAATACCTAAGAATAGAAACTATTCACAGAGATGATAGCAGTGGACATGTGCCAAAGTAATGAAACTTTTTATTTTTAGAGGTGTAGATAAAATAAAAAATACTGTATTTATGTGGAAGATGCTCTCTTCGCAAGGAGGCATATAAGTAATACATAAACATGCATCAACATATATATATAGTAAACGTAGGCAGAATTTCCTTCCTCTGATCTGCATTGCAGATATCCTATCTACATCAGGAAATTGTGCTGCATATTCTGTAGTCATTTTGCATACAGAGTAGCCTGACAAAATTTGCATTAGAGTTCCACAAGTTATATGATGAGAGTATTTTTTCCTAGATATCTAGAGTGACAGTTTTTGCTTGTATAGGAACCCTGGGGTTTTTATGCAGCTTATTTATTTATTCATGCATTTATTCTTTCATTCCTTAATTGTAACATTTATAGGGCATGGGGTCTTTTTAGTTAAAACTCTCAGGATTTGATCATCAAAAGAAACCTCATTCATTCTGATTCATCAAAATGAAAAAAATATATAATTTTTGCCATGTACTTCAATGATGATTTACTCTATATCTGAAAGAGTTTGCAGAATCATGACCTTAGATTCTAATGCATCTTTTACTCCATTACCACTTTTTGAAACTACAAGAAAAATTACAGAAGTGAGATTTTTGTTTCCTTGTGATGTTGTTGTTGATAGGGCATTATATTTTCATACAGAATTTAATTACATTACTGAGAATTAATAATCTTCTTTATCTACACAGCAACAATTTAAATATCTAAATGAATGATTACACATTAGCATGTTCATTAACAAACAAGGATATATTAATGTCAATTGATTTCAGAGAAAGGTTATTGATTATTTAAACACAAAGGATTTCAGTGAAATATTGATTGAACCCATGTGTATAGGAAAAACTAATGATGTCTTTGATTTTGTACCAATTATGACAAATACTAGTGCAGGCAGAAGATTTGACACTTTTAATATTTTGACATCTTCAAGAATCCCCAGGCAAATAACCCTTTTTCCTTCAAGGCAAACTGCAACACAATCTAGTGCAATGAGAAATGAAGGTCTCCATTTTAAGAGACCTTTAGGATATTGGTTTGAATCCTTACTGTCTTAGTGTCACTTTGGAATATCTAGAAAGCCACAACTTACAGTATAGAATGCATGCAGAAATGTCTGTATTCCATATCTCATAAGAATTTTTTTTTAATTTGTTTTGGGTTTTTTTAGTTCTTCAAAGAAAACATATTCTGTGAATTTATTGTAAGAACTACTCTTCTGACATGGATATCAGTCATATACATGTGCATGAATAAACATTGGAATTGCAACAGCCATTGCCTGCCTGAAAATTGAAAAGAGATTTTTTGCTCTAACTGAAATATTTTGCATTATGTTATGGTTTGGTTTGTTGTTTTCTTTTTTTTTCAATATAAATTTCTTAACTGTGTGCTGTGCCATTTCCTTGTATTTTCATTTAGCATTATGACATGAATCTGTCAACTTCTGTTGCCCATACTTTGTACATTTTTTGCTACGAGAAGCTGCTTAGCCTAAAGTTATTGTAGAAATTAGTATTGAAGATTGACACAGCTCTCCTTCACATGCTGTTGTAAAAAAAAAAAAAAGCTGCTGTTAATATACAGTATCACAAGCACTTTTTATGATGAAAAAAGACAATAGGGAATATAGAGAAGATAAAATGCTTTTCTCCATAACAAGGGAATATTCTTCCAAAGAGGTAAAACAATACAAAACGTTTCTTCCATAAACTGCTGCTAAGAGCACACCTACATGGCAGTATATATACATTTTAAAGAACAGAAAGAAAAGTCAAACTTTACAGTTCTTCACTTGATTTATGCTGATAATTGGAGTTTTCTTGATGAATTTTTACAAAATTTGTCTGCCCTTAATGAATTTTTCTTTTTTCAGATTAGGTTACAAAGGCAGAAAATATTAGAAGTCAGTATCAGAATATTATAAATAATAATATAATGACAAAAATTACTTTCAAGATAGAATATGGGAAAACATGAGAAGTTTGTATTATTTGTTTGTTGAAGACTTGATGAAGATCATGAAGCATGGCCTGCAGGTCAAGGGAGGTGATTCTTCCTCTCTATTACATTCTCCTGAAACTCTGCCTTCAGTGCTGCATCCAGTTATGGGGCCCTCAGCAAAAAAAAAACATGGATATGCCTGAGCAGGTCCAGAGGAGGGCCATGAATATGAGCAAAGGCTGGAGAATGTCTCCTTTGAAGGAAGGCTAAGACTATTGGGGTAGTTCAGCCTGACAAAGAGGAGGTTATGCAGGGCCGTTATTGCATCCTTTCAGTACTTAAAAGGGGGGAGGTGGGGAGGGATAAAAAGAGGTGGGGAGGGATCCTTTATCAGGGAGTGTAGTGAAAGGATGAGGGGCAATAGTTTTCAACCAATAGATTTAGTTTAAATATAACCCTTCTCTGTGAAGGTGCAAGGGCACTGGAACAGGTTTCTGGGAGAAGTTCTGTATACCCCATTCCTGGAAAAGTTCAAGGCCAGGTCAGATGGGACTTTGAGTAACCTGGTCCAGTTGAATATGTCCCAGCCCATGACATGGGGGCTGGAAACAAATGATGTTTAAGGTCCCTTCCAACCCAAATCACTCTAAGATTCTAGACATTATTGCTGATAAATCTGTTACCAAATAAATATTAGTAAACACAGTTTAATCCCTTTTTAATTGTGCTTAAGTTTTCCATGGTTGTTCAAAGAATAAACCATCTTGCCCATTGCCACAAGCCAACATCCAGCACTTCCTTCCCCACATCAAAGATGTACAACAACTTTTTTTAGAATAATAGTTTAAGCTCCAGTTTTGACTTGCGACTTTTTCAGGTGGAAAGTCTCTGGGACTATCTGCAGTTGACCTGGCCTGGCCTGCAGCAAATTTAAACTAAGTGCAGGGTTTTCTCCAATAAGGTGGATGTCAGTCAAATCTAACTAGGTTAGATACAAGACAGAGCACAGATGCAGCATGGCTGAGAAAAATATACTTTGTCTGCAGCTCAGGAGTGGAAGACAGCTGCTACTGCATTGGAATATCAGGTCATTTGACTTGCAAAAGAATGGGAACTGCAGCTTTTTGCAGCTGTTCCTCCTAAATGTTCAAAAAAACGTCATAACCTACATTGTCTGCTGAATGGTATTTCTTCTGTCAGATGAATTCTGACACCTCAGGTGGTAGGGAACACTCCTAACTAGCAAAGGACAGTAATCTTACATTTAGAAAAAGTACAATGCAGTACAAAAGTATCTTCTAAAGAAGTGTAAAATAAAAAACAACAGCAGCGGCTAATAGCGGACTGTAGTGGGCTTGGTAGTCTCATAGTGATATCCCTGATATGAGCCCATGGTAAGCAGAACACCTGTCCATAAATTGCAGCAGGTCAGCAAATAGGTGCCTCTGTACCTCTCAGAAGAGAGTTGCCTGTTACTATTAGCTGTCACTTTTCCTTAGTTGCACTGGTTGTTATATGGGGAGAAGATTGGCCTGCCTTGCTCAGCTCCAGTGGCTCTCCTGATGTGACAGGTCTTTCATTTTCAGTCTTCGTAGTGGTGAAGAGGTTCTGCCCTCCTGAAGATCCTTGCCATTATAAGCTACAATTCTACATTACTAGCCCCACTCCCTTCTGTGTGTTTCGATGGAAGAGGTTTTGGCTCTTTGGCCATGGGCTGTGTGTCCGCTGCAGACTGCACTTGGAACCAGGTATCCAACTCCTTCTCAGCCTCCTTGTTACTGCACAGTCTTCTCACTGCCTCCTGCAGCTCAGAGCCACTTGCAACAGGAGGTATCTCACTTGGGCACACCCTTTGCATGTAGGCTGCTGCCTGTCCCAGGAGAAATGTCTTCTCATTTTCTGTAGTCTGAGGTCCACACTGCAGCCTCTCCCTTCAGCAGCTCCCTCTGGGTGGAGTCATCAGCCACCAGGGTAGATGGTACAGACCCCCCAGCAGGAGCAGCAGCCTTGGCTCTCGGACAAGTGCTCACCATTCTGCTTTGGGGGTTGGGACAATAAGTGCCCTTGGCCTGTGCAGATGGTCACAGAATGGTGGCTGGTTGCAGGGTTATGTGGACTTCAAGTGGCTCCACTCAGCCACTGGAATACCCCTCTTTTGAAGAGGCACATTCCTGCACACCCTCCCACACAAACTGCCATGCCACACCCTGGCTGACACGCCATGGCTGGTTTGTTTGCCCCAGTCATGGTGCTCCTGGTCACTCATGCTCCCTGGGGCTGACCTTTGTTGGTGTGGGGTGCAGCCACCTGGCCAGGCCTCCTCAACCACTCTCATACAAGCTGCTGGCTCCTGGCAGGGCTCAGCATCCCCTGGACTTTCCCTGGAACAGGAAATGCAACCCAGAGGTTGTGATACTCTCCTTGTGGAACGCACCTGATTGAGAGCTGATCACCTCGGTGACCATGGAAAGCTTAGCCACAATTATAAAGGGATTAAACTATGTTTATTGGTAAAAAATTGGTACAAATTTTAAAAATTCTTAGAAATTTACCACTATCTGAAAAATACTAGTCCAGAGCAGCAAACTTAATTCATTTTGTCTGCAACTGTACACCCTTTCTGTGGTACTTAATTTTTCCCAGGATAGCAGAATTCGTGGTTTCTGAGTGAAATTCGTCTCTGTTCATAATCTGTCTCCCAAGTTTCTCTTGACTGAGACTATTCAACCCCTACCAAAGAAGTTAACATCATTTACTCTTTCTCATACCAGGCTCTAGATTTCAAATCCTATACACAATACCTGTAAACATCTCAACCAAATTGACTTAGCGTTGAAGACACAATTCAATTATTTAAAACACCCAAAAATATTTCCAAAGCACCTAGGTCTGTGAACACTGGGATAAACAGAACTTGTTTTTCTCTTGACTCACAATACAGAAACTTTCCAAGGAACTTTTGGAAACCTGTTTATCTTTGAGAGCTGTATGTCTAACAAATGTAGTGGAAACCGACTGACTAGAAGCTTAACAGTGGCAGCAGGGGAATAATACACACACACACACACACATGTACATATACACTAGGGAACTCTTTCCTCCACATGAATTCAGTTTGACAGTCCTTTATTTCATTGTTAAAATATAAAAATATTGAAATTATTAAATTCCTGTCTACTTTATCAGTAGCTTATATACAGACAACACCTAGATTCTAAGACGTCAGCCTTTTCCTTCATCAGCATTTTTTCTTGCCAGAATTTGACTGCTTTTTATCTTTCACTGCTATATCAAATAATTTAGAAAATGTCTTTTTTTTTTCTCATAATCCCAGTTTTGACAGAGCAGATTTTCTATCGTGTTGGAGACAAGCACATAAAATTGCCTTTGCAGTCATTCCTTTGCATCTTTTAAATTAGATGCCACTGTTACTTTTATTCATTTATCCTTTCCAATTTGGTTACGAAAATGCAAATATTATGAACTCAGTTTCACAGGAAAATCATCCAGAGTACCTCAGGTTCTCCTAAGAAAACATGGGTGACTACAGATTTTAAATCGTTGCATATCATAATTCATCATGTTGTTGTTTTTCTTTCACTTGGCTGTGACAGTTTCCCTAGCTGTTCTGACATTGGCCTTGCACGTCATGTTATTTACTATTGGCAACTCAAGCTTCCAGAAAGGTGCAAAGAATGGTGATGCCCATATAAAGTTTTTTAGTAAATTCAACATTACCAGTGCATTTGAGATGCATTCATTCAGGCACTGCAACAAACATCCAAGCCTTGTGGATTAAAGAGCAACATGCTAGGGATTAGCTAGCTACCATCAATAAGTAAGGACTGCAATCTATAAAGTCTTTTACACATAGAGTATTGCACAGTTGTGAATATAATTCCTGTTTTCTTTAAAGAAGTATTCTTTATTTGGAGATTGCAAATAATGTTTTGAAAAGAGGTACCATGGAGAGCTTTATGAATTTCACATATCATATTCACTATGCAGACCTAATGACATTAGCACAGTTTGTCATTTTACTCAGTATAAGATTTATGCTTGTTTTTATTGTACAAGCTTGCAGTCATGTAGATCTAAATGGTTACACTGCAGGTTTTCTTCTTTTCTTTGGTTTATTACTGTTCATGCACATGAAAGAATCCCTACAAAAGTCTGTAAGGCTTTGTTTTTATAAATTTCTTCATCACAGACTCTGAAGGCATTCTAAGGAGACTACATTGCTAGCAAAATCTATAAAACCTACTTGATAATGGGGCAAGTGTAAAAATTCTGGTAAGGGGATGATATATGTTTTACCTTGATAAAACAACAACTCAATTTGATGAAAGCAAGACAGTGCACTTCCAGTTGCTCTCTGTGTTGTGAATAACCAAATAAATAAGAAATATCACCTCTGTTCTTGGTTACATTTTTATTTAAATAACAATATTGTTTTATTAAAAATAAGAGTATCTACAGATATGCAAAAGCAGTATTTCAAAATCTATTGTTTTATAAATACCTTTGTGTTGCATAAAGCTTTCTGCACTGTAGGACAATTGGTGAGTGCAATAAAATGTTCTCTATCGATCTGTGTCATAGCCTATTGCTTGTTACCTTGAGTATAGTGTATAAGCCAGCCAGAACACAATCTTTTTTTTTCCCTGAGAAAGATAACAGCAGTGATCCAGACTTTCTATTGCAGCTGCCAAGTTCAAATAAAATATGGATAGTAGATGTCACCCACCATGTTCTGGGAGGAGATAGTAAATGCTTTTTAGCCATTTATGCTTTCTGTGTCAGTTTTCAAGATTTTAAAACTATTTAATGCCAAATGTATGAGTCAATTTTTATTTTTTTAATTCAACATTGTACATGCGTATTTCTGTTGTCATATATCTATGACCCATATGCATAATTTTATTTATGACAATATATTTGCATCTGTAATCATTATATTCTATTTGTAATTTAAATAAATTTCTGTCCCATACTTAAGTGTGTTGGCAAATGCAAAAATCTTAACAATTTCATTTAGCAGTGTCCAGAAATGTGCAATATTTCCAGCTTTTTCATGCTTTGCCACAGATTTACTCAAACTAAAAGTATTTTTCACTTAGGATTTACCTATAGAGCATCCACTGCAACAGAATGGGAGAGATAAGGCAAGCCAATAACATACTCGGTATTCCAAATTTTATGAGAGAAATAAATACCTTTGTTAATAAAAATAAAGGAAATAGCTGAATTATTTACATTTATGCCTCTCATTAAAAGAATGTGTAACATTCTTTTAAAGCAGTAGATACGCTGCTGTCACGAAGACCATTTCATTTGTCAGTTTATAGAATTTGATTTAGTGGGCTAAGACAAGGTAGAATTTTACTGAGGTGAATTCTGACTGAGTGTCTCCATAAAAAGCCCAATTCCTGTTTATAAAAGAGACACGCAGGAATCAAAGGTAAATGCATATACAGCTAAAGCAGTAGTTTTGATTACAGTTCAGAAAAATAAGTTATGTTCCAGTAAAATTAGGGTCTTCTCAACACGCTTTAGTAGAAGAAAAATAGAATAACTTTAAAATTTGAAGTCTGTAAAATAAATATTTCACATTACAATATTTAGTATGACACTCATCATTTGGATTATGTAAGATAGGAGACAAAAAGGGTAAAAAGAGAACAGAGGCTTTACTATTTGGTAAATTTTACGAAAGTATTCTTATCATCTAGTTGCAGTATGCAATCTTCAAAGAGACGTGAAAGGATGTTTATTCATAAGACAATTTTAGACAGGGGTAAACTGTACCTCAACAATTACATAGATTATATGACTTGCTTGTTGTCATTAAAAATATCTGCACATGAAAAGTAGCTCAGCAATCATATATTAGCAGTCTCGAGTTGCCCTAAAATGCTAAGATAGATGACTTCTTCAGACTGATGAGATCAGTAAGATTTTTGAATGCTATGAGTGACTTCATTGGAGTTTGTTTAGCTAGCAGCCTAGAAAGTGTCTGAGGATGACAACAATTTCATGAAGGTCAACTGAACACTTTTGAATTTGCCTAACTGGAACTCTAAAAAGCTTCATCTCAGCACTGAATTGACAAGGTCCTGCAGGTAATGCTTTTAATCAGAATGTTTTTGCACGTTTTTCTAAGGAATTTCTTTTCTTTTACCTTTCTGTTTACTTTTCATCTAGGGCTTGACATGACACTTAGAACACACCATGCATAAACACTGCAGAGGTTTGGTTAAATGCAATTCTTCCCTTTGCTCTGTGACAGAAATACCAAGCAGATTGCCTATACTTTTCAATTAACTTGAAAGCCATTCTGTTGACACCACTCTGAGAGGCTTCTGTACTCCTCAGGCAAGAAAGTATGAGCAAAGCATAACAACATTTTTCCCAGTAGCTGCTGCTCAACTGCACATCTTAGAGCTTCAACAGATACAGAAAAACCTTTTGCAAAGGCCAAAGCCTATTCTTCTTTTGCAGGCTGTACTGACATGATTCAGAATGAGAAATAAACCTAAGAAAGTAGTAACATTAAGTCTACTCTTACTGTCTGTCAAGAGGTCAACTATATTTTATATATAATATTTTCATTTTATTTATATGTATATACTTTGGGAACATGCATTCAATTGAAGAATGAATATACATGATTTTTAAAAAAATATATGAATTTTACTGCATTGTTTCCAGTTATGAACCTTTGAAACATGATGTTTTTGCAGAATCAAAGCATGAAGGATGCATGAATTCATATCAATAGATGTGTTTCCAGAAATGAGGAATCAGTGGCATTTGTTATATATTTAGCATGTTTGGCAAACAGCATAGGACTCGTGTGTGTACCACTCTGTGCTGGTTAGTAATTGCTCTGGTGGACTTCTCAAGTAGGAATTAAGTTCAAGGGTTATGGCTAATGGAGATAGGTTTGCATTCATATTTATTATGAATTACGTTCCTATCACATAGGAATTACATTCCTATCAAAATTCAAGGATGCCGAGAAGACAGCCACCATTTCCTGACAGTTCCTTCCTCTTGCATTCAGACCCCCATTTAAAAAGGATTCAATAGACAATGTGCTGTAACCCCATCAGCCTGAAGCCGGACCTATCAAACTGGCAGGAGGTGACAGTGTGACATTGTATCATTCCACCAACAATGGGGAATTTGTGAATGCATGAGGCTGGAACTCTGTCCTCCTACTGGCAGCTCTACATACTGAATATGAGCCATTTTAAATTTATTTTCTATATTGAATTTTACATCAGCATATTTTACAAGGGAATCTCCAAAACATCTTGTTAAGGTTTATGTTTTTGCCTCTACACTACAGACATTTTCTGTGCTCTTTTCTGACAAATTGTATTTCTCTTGTTGCACTCTTTAAAGTGTCAGATTGAAATGGAATAAATAGCTGTTAAAACAGTTAGAGTCATTGGTTACAAAGTCTTTGTTATTTTCATGCTGTATGACATACATAGAGACAGGAGCAAGAATGTAAGAGGTATAAATCTATGAAATATATTTAATTTTTTGACACTTAGTTTACTTTAAACTTGCTTCATAGCTAACATAATTATCTTTGAATATTTATTGATTACTTCAAATCTCGGTCAATGGGATTACAAGATATTTTACAAGTAAATAAACATCTCGGTTACATTATCTTCAAATTTCTGCTCTGAATGGAGATGGAACTACATACAAAGGTGACCTGCTGCTTGCTCAGCAAAGGTACCAACAATGTCCTGCCTGTGTTGACTTCCCTGGGCTGTTTTCCTCCCTAAATAAACAGGCTGCTTTTAGGATGACAAAGCTTTCTTGGGTGCACTTGTAATGGGATAATGCAGATGTCAACCTGTTCTTGCATGAAAGGCTTTCAGTCACAACTTCAGGCAATTTCTGCAAGGGTTTTATAAGCAGTATGTTCCCCTACCTGCCCACCTTCTCTAACAGACTGCTGTCCATGTTAGCCAAAGAGTTAAAACATCCAGCAGGAGAATGACAATTCAGAATATCAGCTTGCACTGGCATTCATTTCATATTACCTTAAGATGTGGAACTGTGAGCTGTGGCAGCTGAGGAAACAACCATGCTGCTCATCCTGCAGCTTGTGGTGCAATCGTGTATGTGAGAGCTGGGATTAGCTAGCATGTGGCATGAATATTGCAGGAGTGTAAACCAGAATGCTTAAATTAATGATACCTACGTTTTGTTGAGCTGAATTAATTGCAGCTTATTCAGATCAGCTCATATTTTTCTGAAACAGTCCATTGAGTTCTAATTTTCTGATTTCAATTTCTGTCCTAAAATTACATTCTTGGATCATTAAAGCCCAAGAAGCTCAACAAGCTCTCCAAATAATTGAACAAGATGAAATTCCCTCTGTGAAATTGAGAACTACTTTTTGTTACTAATTAATTTGTTGCAGTAATAACAACAATTACAACAGGAACAAAATAGTCAAGGAAATGGCTTTGTGAAGGCAAACCTCCACAGTTTCCAGATAGCTTTTTCTCTTTACCTTTTTCAAAGTAGTTTGAATTTTGCTAAAATCAGAGTGCACAGAAGTGTGGCTTCAATTTTCACAAAAAATAATAATATGGTCTTCTGAGCACTGGAAATCTTCCTCCCTTTAATCCGTCTCCTTACTTATTCCAAGGTTTATAATCCAACTAATTGAGAACAAAATCAGGCCCTGTAAGGAAAAAAACCATATAACTCTGATGAGGAACTATTCATTGTGTACACTTAAACATCAGATTGCTTCTCAAGAAGACCAAGTAAATAAAGATTTATCAGGAATAATAGGCCAAGATCTTCTGTTGTATAACATAGGTATTTATAGCATTTGAAGAAATTCCTAATTTTTACTAACAAAAACATACTACCTGTTTTACCAAAAGTGACAGGTCACTGTCATTATTGAGAATATGCACACCTGCCAACAAAGGGGGAAACACAATTACAGATTCTTTAGGAGACAATTAAAAACACTTGTCAATACATGACAGAGTACAGAATACATTAAGAACTTGCTACTTCTAGCTTATAGTTTGAGGAGACACCATAATAATTTGATATTCAAGTACATAACTGCAAAAGCTGTGGACAAGTATGTGTTGGGGTTTTTTTGCAAACAAACAGAACTTTTTATTCCCCAGGAACCTTACAGAAGAGAAAGATATTATATCCCTATGAGTATTACACAGACATAGCTCCTTGTCGACATGATTAAGGAGAAAACTTTCCTAAAATTCACAAGTGCCAAAAAAAAAAAGAAAAACCCACTGAAGAAAGTATTCTTACTACCATTTCAGAAACAGATCATGAATTCAGAAATAAATTAGTCAGGGAGGTATAAGAAATATTTTATTACTCTTGAATAATCAGGCAAGTTATAGCTGTGGTAAAAATGTTTGCGAGGAGCTAATTGTCAAAGTGGAGTTCTCTTGGTTTGTTCTGTTTTTCTGTAAGATAAATAGTTAAAGTATCTTTAGTTAAAGGTTTTGTATACAGGGATTTATTCATTTATTCTTTGTAGACAGCAATGTGCTAAATACATAATTTATTGAGAATAGTTTACAAAGGTGTACCTGGAAGATGTGGAAAGATTTTTATTTTTTTTACAACAAAAATGTTAGAGAAACTGATAATAGATTTTCAACTAGAAGTGACAGGTTTGTTTCAGATGATGTGTATTATTATCTTTTCTGGATAATTCAGGGAGGTAGGGAAGTATATTTTTAGTGAAAAATGTATAGGAAAACAAAAGAACAGCATTCCAATGAAAGAACAAAATAGAAAAAAATCCAAACCATGACCTGCTCTATGAAATTATTTTTTCTGTATATATTTTACTGTTGTGTCTTTTTGGTTCCCAGGTATTATCAGAAATTATTCTTACATTTAAAAATAAAATCAATAAAAATCTATATACAATAAAGTAGAGATAATTTGCAAATACATTTTTTCATTTCAATTTTTCCTTCTATGTTCGATCTTTTGACTTTTTCTTTTTTTTTTAATCCCATAGGGAAAAAAGAATATAGAAATAAGTAGACTACACATTTGAAGCATCTAGAAAGCTGCTCTTCAAGAAGAATTTGGATTTACAAGGTTCAGGACAACATCTTGTGCTGGTTCCAGCCAGGACAGGGTGAATATTTGAAGTAGCCAGAAGGGACTATTCTATACCACCTCACATCACTGATGGGGCAAGGGGGAGAGAGTCTCTTCAGTCAGGTAAAGTGGCAGCAGTTTGCTCATTAGCAGTTTGTGCATTACCACTTTCCGCGCGGAGAACCTTTCTGGTAAACACTTTTATTAACGTTGTTGCCATTACCCTCTGTGTCTTATCTCATTGCTGTTTCCAGTAAATTGTTCTCATCTCAACCTGTAACCTCTACCTTTTGTGCCTCCAGTTCTCCTCTCCAGCCCCCCATGGGGGAAGAGAAAGGGTAGGGTGAGTGAGCGAGCGGCACATGGTTTGGAGTGTTTCAATAAGAATGCTGAGTTGGGGAACACCATTCCAAAACCACAACACATTGTAAGTTCTGACACACCAATTTTGGTACACAAAATAAAACATGTGAAAACTCATTATTTTTTTATAAAGACATTATGGAATTATTTTTACCTTTTTTTCCCTATTATGGAAAAAAACACAACTTTGTAACTATATGTCCTGAATAGCTTCAGCATCTTTTAAAAACCTCAAAAATGGTTTCACTGTGCCTTAATTCATCTACATGGAATATTGCTTTAGTGCTCAAAAACAGTTTTCCAAAAACCAGTAGACAAAAATGGTATTCAAGATTCAAATCTTGAAATAAAATACAGAGTGTTCATTTTAACACTCTTTACAGTTCAAGATTCAAATGATGAACAAGAGAAGAATCATCCTCTGGTGGCAATTTCAAGATGTTGGAGTCAGTTCAGGACATAGCAGTTACTATGCTGATTTTCACTTGCAGTAAGTTAAAATAGAGACAGAAAACACCTCCACTGCAGTAGTCTTTCCTCCATCCTGAGCACAGGGTGTAGGCAGTTAAGAAGATGCTTTTCTTGCCAGTTTCACTCCTGTTTGAAGAGACTGTACTGACTCTAAGTCTTATTTTCCTAAGCTTTTTATTTAGCAACAATCTGTTTGTCCCTTCTACTTTAAAGGGACTGTCCAGTAGATTTATGGGTAATTTGTTGTGTAGACAGAAGGGAAAGAAATACATATTAGATAACTCCTCTTAATGCTGCCTGGGTGCATTCCACACAGTAATAAAAAAGGTTTGGAAGCAGTTTTTGGTACTTGATCTCAGAACACAATACCCTTGCACTTACATTTATGCAGATATAGCCTGGGGTGTGTGAATTTCTTGGTGTCTGAGCTCCTTCAAGAAATTTTTTTAATTGATGAAATTTTTTGGGGAAAAAAAGGGTATCAAAGTTACGGTGTTTGGATTTTTTCTGAAAATAAGAATTAGGTAGAGGAGAATGACTTAATGTGCCCAGTTGATTGTAGAGATAATGCATGAGCTCATTACTAGCCATAGAGACTCCTACAGAAGGCATGAGTACATACTGCAACTGCGGAGGAACATTTTATGTAAAGCGTGTTTCAATTTCTGATTAGTTTTGCTCAAAATGTCACAGTGTTTTGAGGAAAACATTTTCACTGAGTTTTGGGAATAGGAAATGACTGTGTATCTACACAGGTGAAGAGTTTAACTGCTCTTTATCTATGGGGTACACAAATGTGGGATACAGGTGAGGATGCAGGTTATATGTAATCTACACTAAGAAAGACATATCTCCTCTGTGCATAGATCTTTCAAATAGAGATATTTAGTTGTGCTTAAGTACCAGAAACAGTCCAGTTGCAACAGAACAGAACTTGATGAAGGCACTCACTTTTATTCTAGTAGCCTCATGCTGCATCACCCCAAATAACTTCTGGCTTCATTTAGGCATGATGTGATGAAAAGTGAAAGCATTTTGCTGTATCTCCTTGCACATTTTTCTCTGTGAAACTGTGAGAACATCCAGTTTTGGTTTTGTTTTTCTTAATATTCTTCAAAGGTTGAAAGTTGGCATGAGTTGTCTGCAGAGCTACATACAAATAACTGATCCATAAAGTGCACAGAAATCATATAGGAGGTGGCAAGTCTGGAAAAGGCAATGAGCTGTAGAGCTCTCTTTTTTTTAAGTTTACTTTTACTTCCACAATAAAGCTTGAAATTGAAATTGAGTCGTGAGCTTGTACAAACTGAAAAAGCAATAAGTTTGCAATATTTTGTCTCAAAACATAATCACTAACTTATTTAAGATAAACTTTTTGGTTCATAGTCATTGAAAGCATAAACTCATTGCCATTCAGACATAGATTATACTTTTTAGACAGAAAATGTGGTCTGTGATGTAGCTCTACTGGCCTAATAAAATATTTTGCTTCAAATTGTGCTGTAATTATGGTTTAAGGATGATAACAAAAATCCAGATTTCATTATAAAAAAGAGCTGTAGTTGTTTTGGTCATAAATAATTCAGGAATTAATCTTGATCATTTTGGTCACATTTATTATCTTTAGTTGTTTCATTTGTTCCTTAGAGTAGATGACTATTTATTTGTAAATTTTTTTTTTTACTCTTTGGGCTCTTTTTGGATTTTGGTTGAGGTTTTTGGGTGGATTATTTTTGGTTTTTTAATTACACATATTTTTTCTACTGCTTGACAAAATAGCAGCAATATTTGAATGTGAATTTTTTATCATATATTGTCCCATCATGGAGCAGGCTGGGAGTGCACAAGAAGTTAGGAAGTGACACAGCTAGGACAGGTGACCCCAACTGACCAAAGGTACATGTCATACCCTGTGTTCAACAATACAAAGCTGGGAGAATAAAAACAGGGGGACATTAGGAGAGATGGCATTTGCCTTCCCAAGTAACTGTTATGTGCCCTGTTTCCTGGGGCTGGCTGAACACTTGCCTGTCTATGAGAAGTAGTGAATGAATTCCATATTTTGCTTTGCTTGTGTGCATGTTTGTTTTTTTTCCTCTTTTTCTCAACTCATGGGTTTTTCTTACTTTTATACTTTCAATTCTCTCCCCCATCTTAATGTGACAAGAGTGAGTGAGCAGGTGGACAGGGTTAGAATATAACAATGTACTTGAAAAATTTCAAGAATGTCTATTCATTGGTTAAATGAGACTGACTGTTCTTGCTGCACAGCATCTAAACTTATCAGAGGACAAGTAAAATTCAGCACCTTTCCCCATACAAAATTACAGGATAAAATAGGGATATCAACTAGCCTACTGACTCCATGGTGTCCAGGCTTAGATTTTCCTTTGGATGGAAGAGGCCATACAATATCTCCAACAATGATTTGAAAGTGGCTTCTGTAGAAGTTTCTGGAGCAGAATGCATTCTTCTACAAATAACATATAATCAAAAAACCACAGAGATGTTATAACACATGAAACCACAATGGAGAGTCACAAAAAGAAGAGGTGACAAATCTGAAATACAAAGCAGATATATATGGGATATTTACATAAATAAAAAAGATATGCATCTTTTCAAAACCAGAAAAGTGAATAAGTACTTTCCGCTCCATTGAGCATATGTCAAATTGTGCATTGATGGAGAAGAATAACTGGGAAAATATTGATGTAATCTCCTGTGTATGACAGGTCAGTAAGCTGTCTTGTCTCTTCTCCTAACACTGTGTGTTTCATTTTTTGGTCTTTTGAGATTTGTACTGAAATTTAGTTTTTAAAACAAGTTGTGAAGAAAATCCTGGGTGGATAGGGCAACTCAGCAGTATAATAAGTGCCTTCTTTGTTATTTTTTTTTTTTTTAATTTAATAATCATTGATTTAATCTACTGTATGTGGAAAGAAAAGTCCTTATTCACATCATGATCTAATTGTAACTTGAAAAGCTAACAGTTACCAAGTTTCCTCTCAGTGAAATTTTATAATGCTATGTTAGTGTCTCCTCAAGTATGCCTTATGAAATTGATGTAAAAAGGAAATTTTGCATTTATATATATTTTGATTTTGGCATTTATCCAAAGCAAATGAGCTATTTACAGTAAAGCCCACTATTGGGACTAAACAGAAATATATGAAAAAAATAACGTGAGGGTCAAAAACTCCTCCATCTATAGAACAATCAGCCTTTGGAAGAGTTCTTCATTTGGAACAACAAGTGTAAATCATCTCACTAGGTTAGAAGTGGAGGTGAAAAATTTTGTGAACAAAAGTACATTGGCTAAACTAGTAAGGAACTGGTGTCTGGGGTTGTCCACCTCTCATCATATCACATTCAATAATGCAACATAGTATAGAGATATTAAATTTTCAAGTTCACAAAACTGCCATCAAATCTAAAGTATTTTCAGTATGATTCTACCTGGAGTACTCATGTTTTTGCTCTAAGGGACTTCAGCACAGCTTGCTTCAGAAATAACATGGTTTATCAGAAAAAGAGATTGAAACCCAAAAAAATGGCCACAGGTTTTCAAGAAAGTGAGAGTAAATGGATCTGTGATGAATTTCAGACTTCCCTGATTGATGACATAAGAAGAGCACAAATAACACTTGTTGCCTGAGCGCCGTTGTGGGTCATCTGAGAATAATTTTAGTCTGTTCTTGGCCGTCTCTTGATGGTGTCTGTGGACTACCTTTCTTAAGAGGTGGGAACAGGTATCCCAGCACTGAAGTGAGTGACACTTTAAAGTACAGTGACACATTTTTGACCAATTACTTAATGTATCCTTTCATAATCAACAAACAGAATTTTCATTTAAATTGGTCCATCATCAACTAAAAATAAGCAAGGCAACATTTAAAGTAATTTATTTAAGTGCAGGTTCTTGCCATTCTTTGATGCTATGTCAAGACCTTCTCTGTTTTGTTTTCCACAATGCTCTCCGGCCCTCACCAGTCACTTCCTGTGTTCTCAGATAATATCTCTTCCAGCCAAACAGAAAAATTATCTTGTCCGCCAGGGGCAGTCAAGTCTGTCTTCACATATTCTCCTGCTTGTTGCAGTTTTCAATGGATTTGGTTCAGTTTATGCTGTTGCTGAGTTAGGTTAAATTCAAATGCTGCATCCTCATTTACAGAGTTGACATCTCTCTTGCGGTTAGTTTTCCAAAGCCTAGAACCCAATCTGAACAACAGTGCTACCTGCTGGCTCTGCAAACGTTTCCATTCAGAGTGCACTGAGAAACCTCAAAAAAATCTGAGGTTTCCCACAGAGGAATCAGAAGCTGGAAACATCTTACAAGGCTGGATCTTCAATACTGACAAACAGTAATTACAGGAATGATTGCAGCAAAACTTACATCATTGTACTTGCATAAACCCAACAGATTATCCAGTCTTAAAAAAAAATTGAACAGCATGACATTTATACTTTCAGTTGGGAACCAAACCGAGCATTTAAATTTTTACATTTTTTCTAATTTTGTATTCCATTTTTTAAGCTTTCAGTTTCTATTATCCTTGTTTCTGCTTGTGTCATCACATTAAGTCTGGATTTCACATTTCTTTAGTAGCCATGACTCAGTTGTACCCAAGACTGCCACACAGTAAGAAGCTGTAAAACTGTTGTACCTTTAAATGTGGCATTTAGAGTAATGACAGAAGAAAAAAAGTTGTTGAAACTTCTCTGTATTTTAGAAAGCCTTTTCAAATTAAAGAATTAAGACTCGTTGAAGAAATTTGAAGCAGACAAAGAGTTTGATGCCTTCAGACAAATCTTTACAAGAGAAATCTAAGCATCTTTGAACTGCAGAACATCACAGCAAGATTCAGGGCCCGTAATGATGCCAGAGATTCTACTCGGAAGCTTAGAAATTCTGGGTTTCATTCCAGATGTTTCCATCTGGTTTTGATAATATTTTTGGCCATTTAAATGATTTGCATAATTGCAATTATTGTGAAACAGGATAATGCTGTGATTTGATAGTTTAAAAATGTCACTGAGTTGGATAAGTGATACATTGGAAAAGTCACATTTAGTATATTTTTCAAAGGCTGGATACGTGTCGGTATTTTTTTCTCAGTGTCTGCTCTTTGCTATGGAGCATCAAATGAGGTTATTGATATAGCAGTCAGATCTCTTGAGAACCAAGTTTTTTAGTTGTTTTCAGCAAATTGAAAGAACTCTACTTCACATCAAATAAAAATTGGATTCAATTTCACTTTTCATGTGTTTGACACTAGCACAATTAGAAAATAATTCATTTAATGACTAAATTAAATATCTGGCAAAATTAGATAAGGTTAATGATCTGTTTTAGGCTGATATTTAATGTGCCTCCTGACACTACTTTTCACAGAAATTTATTGTGCGTTTACTGTATATAGAGTAAGACATAAAACAAATTCATTAATAACATATAAGAAAAACAAATTTTCTTTGGAGTGTTAAATATAACTACATATAGACACAGCAAATGCAAGAATCTTTGAATGAAAGTGAGCTCTCAGGTTTGTTTAAATAATACATTATTACTTATTTGCTTAGATCATAGTTATGGGTTCTTGTTTGCATTTTAACAAACATGGTTGCCAATAGAGCAATAAATACTGACAAGTTTATTCACAAAGTGCAACGAAATTATGTTTATTATGGATTTTTTAATTTCTCCCTGGAAATATGGTTTATAAAGCTGAAATAGATATATTTCAACAGACTGGCTCATTTTATTTCTGTTTAGATTACAGAGTCCATCTTTTTATATTTTAATGGATTTCATAAACATTTTATAGATTATTTTTTGAAGTAAATGTGTTAAAATAATGCACAGCAGTTAACATAAGTCACATTAATTTTTACAGACTTTTCTTAGTTGTTTCTGAAGACATATTTATACTGTGATCATTTAACTATCATTACAATAGCTTAAGTAAATTGAATATTCCAATAAAAAATGTATTTACCAATGAGTTTTTCTTGCCACCCCCCCTTTTTTTTTTGGTGCACATGTGAATATGTCCAGGTTCACAATTGCTGCTAACAGGAATCCAGGATTTTAGAGTCTTCATCTACTTAAAAGTTTTTACCTGACTCTAGTACCATCAAATACATTTTAACTGACTTGGCACTCTTAGAAATGGATTGTCATAAAATCCGTATGGGTACTCAGGAATTTATATAAAAACCTTCTCCTTCAAAATCTGATACCAGTATCCCAGTCTTCAGTTCACCCCTTCACATTAGCACCACTGCTGTGGACCTTTTGGATCACATATATATTTGTAAATGTGTGATGCATCTGGATGTGGTCAAGGGCAACTGCCTCAAGATGTAAGGGGGGTTAGCTCAGATGAATTCCAGAGCTCCCTTCCAGTCTTAATCAATCTCTGTGATTATGTGATAAAACTCCATTTGATAGCCAGTCTTAAAACTGTGTCTTCCCAACCTCTTGATTTCACAGTTCTCTAACTTAATGAGTTGCAGTTTAATGTTATCATTCACGGACCCCTGAGATCAAAAGGAACAGTGGAGACTTCCTAGTGCCTGTGGTTCTTCCACCAGAAAGGACATTGGTTCTATTAGGAATCAGTACGCCTAATAAGCAAAAAATATTCCAGCTGGGCTGGTTAAAAGCATCAACAGTTTGGAAATGATACAGAAATCCATTTTGTCCTTTGTCTAGTTTTCTTTTACCTCACTTCCCCTCTCCTAATCCGGTTTACAAAAATAGAGTTCACTTAAGGAATTATTTAAGAGCATGCATTTACTGTACTCTATATCTGGAAAAAAACCCAGCCCAAAAAAATAACTCACCTTACATATAAAGAGACAATTATTGTAAACAAGCACCTATTAACTCTACAGAAATGTGTGTCAAGCAGTCCAGCAAGATGAAGAAGGTAGTAACTCCAGGAAGCTTCGATTTATTGACAAAGTAAGACAAGTAGGATGAATGATGAAATGAAACATTCTTCAGGGTTTCAGTTGCCTAGAAATCATGTTTATTGCCTGGTCTTTGTAAATTAATTTGTTTTATGATGGTGCTTATGAATGATAAAACAAGTGCTAAAAAATGGCCATAAAAGAACTAATGTTTGAAACTTTGTTAGTCTTCTCAGGCAGGTCACATTTTACATCAATTTATATTTTTTACAGTGCTCAGATATTTCAAGCTCCATGTTACAGGAGTGTTTAAATAAACATTTTAATATTAATATTATATAAATATATTAATATATTATATTTATTTAATATAATAATATTTAATAATATTTAATTAAATAATGTCATTTTAAAATTAAATAAACAATAAAATATTTGGGGTTTTTTTAGATTAAGTTATGCACCAACCCAATACCTATCAGCCAATGAAACCTAAGAGACCTCTACCTCTCCACAGAATTCTCTCTGCAATTCTCTCAGCAAGTATTGATCAGTTTTAAATACTTCACCATATACAGACTCTTTTCTTGCTACTATTTTTCTTAATATACCCATGAACTGTTATTCTTAAGCATTAGTTCTTCTGAGGAGGGTATTCACAGATGTGCAGTATATTATCTTATGCTTATATACCTGTGGTTCTTGATAGCACAGTTTTCCTTTGTGTTTATGGAAAATATCTAACTTTGACTTGTGAATTTTGGAGCATTTGAACCAAACTTTTGTCTCACCTGTAGGATGTTGTGTACACTTTACATAAGTTAAAAGCAAAGTGGCTTTAAACTCTCTGGAATGTAATCCTTCCCCCCAGCCCATTACCAGTTTTCTTACATTTTTCCTTGAAATGATACAGTAAATTAGTATTTTCAAATTTTCAACATAAATACAGCCTGTCAATTTGAAGGGAACACTGTGCACCTATAAAGAATGCTTATTTTGGAGACTTCTAAAGATAACCAGATAGCACTTCAATCATCAAGGATTATTCTGTATTGTCTTTGAGTCCAAGGGAGTGCATGTGTGAGTTCTAAGAGCTTTTCTGAATGCTGATATCAGTTTGCCTAGAACACCATGTTATCTTGATGCATAGAACACCTAATATAGAACCTCTTACAGTTGTTGAGGTATGTCATACCTTTTACTGTAAATACAGAAAGTATATCACACAAAAGTCATGAAGAAAAGTAGAAACAAGTTCCTTTGTTAGTAAATACAAAGGAAAGATGAACCTCTGCACCAAATTCAGGATCACATCTGCAGATTTGTTTAGAGTCATGCATGTCTCATTACACTGGAGTGAGCTATATCTGACACTTCATGATTGTTGCTCTATGAGCAACCCAGTTAGGCAGACTTATCATATGAAATACAAAATAAAATTGAGGAGGATTTTAAAAATATCTTATCTTGCTATAAGATAATTATTCTTTCCTGTTAGTTCTATTAAAAATCCCAAGGACATAATAAAAACTAAACTAAAATAACTCTTTTTTCCAAATATTTTTCATAAATATTATTAAATGGATCCATGTTATCACAGTATGCCTTGCAAAATATTATTATTATTATTTGAAGGTCATAATTAGTCTCAAAATAGAAAAAATACACAGGGGCTGAATGTAAAAACTCGTTTCCAAAAAAAGGTTTTACTCTGTTTCCAGAGCAATGGTGAAAATAACTGTATTTTCCTATCAAAAGAGTTAATGTAAAGAGCTTTCTGTATTCAAGCTATTTCGAAGACATTTTTAGAGTAATAATAATTATGGGTTTGCAGTATTTTGCATTTTATTCTACTACTCATCTATACCCAGTGCTTGACTATTTATTTTAATCCAGGAGCTAGATATCAATGTTCAGCGACCACCTCAGGTTTTGTATTTAATCAGTGCCAGATGTCCAATTCCAGTTCACCACCTTCTCAGGTGATGTAAATCTGAAGCACTCACTTCTATGAGGAAATAATAATCTGCAGGACTTTAAGAGATGGATGCCATTTACCATCCCTCTCCATATCTTGATGGTCCAACATTTATAGTGGAAATAAATAAGAGATGATCCTTTGGAAGTCTTCTCCTGAAAATAAATGAGTTTAAATATTCACAAAGGAGATATTGAGGAGTGTTAATTGGAGGTCATCAAGTAATATGTTGTGTTGTTCCAACTTCGGAATCATTTCTAAATCTAGCTCTTACAATTGCTAAACCTCAAATTAATTTCTTAAATTAATTTTTTAACATAGCCCTGAAAATATTTTTTATTTGACTTTCATTATTTTCCATAATTTGTTGATCAAAATTGTTTACAACAGAACTCAAAAAATATAGAATTTTTTTTTTAATGTATAGAACACTAACATGGAAATGTGATATTAAATGTGAAAATAAATATTTTATGTGAAATTTTTCTCAGGAAAAAAAAGTGTATTTCATTATGCTGGTGTAGTGCCTACCAAAGAAAACAAAAAACAACATAAACTGCATCAATTGGTGATCAAATACTGCAGGATCAGGGCAGAGATCTCCTGTTCACTAAATATTTCCAAACATATAGCCTCACTATGCTGATACCACCTGCTAAGTACATATTGCTCTGTGATATATGTCTCATGGTAAGTCTGCTTTTTTTCAAATGCCTTATCTCGTAAATTGTACAAGGTCATACATTTTTTGTTATGGCAAAGTGCAAAATGAAACAGAGACAGATTCTGAAGAGGCTGTATTAGCTGGAATCCTGTAACTGAACACAAGTGGAACGATATGATGAAGAATTCCTGTACAGGGTCACACAAATTCAGTCTCTGTTGCAAGTGACAAATCTAAGTTATTTGGAAAGGGAAGCTTCTTTCACATTTTTTTGGTGTGGTGAGATTATCTTTAGAAAGACAGGATCTATGAAGAGTGAATAGCTTCTCAAATAGAGTCCTGACAGCTTTCAGTCCTGATATTTTTTCTCCCAGTTCTTTAAATGACTTGTCAGTTCCTGGCTTTTGTCAGGTGGATGCTCATGCACTCATCAGCTAGCCTGTGGCATCCCAGTTCTCCCTGCCCCTGTCAATAATCACTCCCAAGCTTGGCAGATACTGCTGATTTCTCCTTTACTCCTTTACTGCTGATTTGCTTGCTTTAAAATAGCTGTTCTCATCTCTGTGTCTGGAACACACCAAATTTTCTTCAGTGCTCTTCTCTTGTAGCATAGGAATCCTCTCTCCTCATGTCATTCACTGCTAATGCCCCTCCTCTACTGTCTTGCTCTAATGAGCTGTTTGGTTCCCTGATGTGTGATGATTCTTACTATCATATTTTCAGTGCTCCCCAGTTTACTACTTCCAAAGATTCACATGAACATCAGAACGCACTTTGAAATATCTGTGTTTGGCTAGTTGCAGATGTGGATATGTACTGTCTGCCTAAATGGTTGGTTGTTTGCCGTAAAAATTTAATATTAGACACTTTGTTCTATAAGTTAAAGATTGTAATGATCTTTGAAACACAGGTTTATGAATTTCAGAAAGGTTTGCAACTCTTAAGGCACATAACCGAAGCAGATTTTATTAGGGATCTCTGTACTTTTATAGCTTTTCAATATTGTTGGCGGGCTGTTCTAAAGTTGGATTTCTAGTGTATAAAATGCTACATTTATTAATTGAATTGAGGACTGATGTGATGCTCACAAAAGCAGATTGGGGAATCTAAACTCAGTGCACAAAGTGGATGTTTTCCACGTTGAGAGAGATTGGAAAGGGGTCTACAGTCACAGAGTGATTTTTCTGGGCCTTATTAGGTTTTCTTTTACAGGTAATTTAGAAACGTACTTTTTCCATAAGGCATAATTATGAGCAAGAAGCAGTATTTTCTTGTCAACTTCAACAAGGTTCAGTAGGTCAGAGTTCTCCACATGCAAGCTGTTACTAGAAATCAGAAGCATCTAGATGGTGCAGCATTTGTTCCATGAAAAAAAGTCAGACAAGAGGGCTGCAAATAGTGAAACATCAAGAAAAGAACTCATTAGAAATTGGGTGTTGCCCAGTTAATCTGTGTTAGTAAATTTCTCTCTGTAATGAAATTCTCTTCTTTAAATGAATTTGTTTGTATTTTAAGAGGGGAAAATTAAATCACTGATTACCCAAAGGTTTAGAACAATTTTCTATATTTTCTGTGTGGTATATGAAGTCAGTGTATTATTGTGGTCGCACTAAAATGAAAACTGGCCTACCTGTCATCAGGTAAATAGCTTGCTTAGATAAACATCTTACTAATGGCTATGACTCAACCACTTCCCTGGGCAACCTGTTTCAGTGCCTGACCACTCTTTCAGTGAAGAAATTTTTCCTAGTATCCAAGCTAAATCTCTCCTGGTGCAACTTGAGGGTATTTTCTCTAGGCCTTTTGCTTGTTACTTGGGAGAAGAGACTGATCCCCTACTTCACTATATCCTCCTTTAAGGTAGCTGTAAAGAGTGATAAAGTCTCGCCTGAGGCTCCTTTTCACCAGGCTAAACAACGCCAGCTCCCTCAGCAGCTCCTGATCGGACTTGTGCTCCAGACCCTTCCCCAGCTCTGTTGCCCTTCTCTGAACTCACTCCAGTCCCTCAATGTCTTACTTATAGTGAGGAACCCAAAAGTGAACACAGAACTCCAGGTGTGGCCTCACCAGTGCTGAGTACAGGGGGACAATCACACCCTGATGCTGCTGGCCACACTATTGCTGGTACAGGCCAAGATGCCATTGGCCTTCTTGGCCATCTAGGCACATGCTGGCTCATGTTCAGCCACTGTCGACCAGCACCTCCAGGTCCTTTTCTGTCTCAACCCATTGATCCAGTCTGTCCAGATCCCTCTGCAGAGCCTTCCTACCCTCAAGCAGATCAACGCTCCCAATCAACTGGATCTCATCTGCAAACTTAAAAACGGTGCACTCAGTCCCCTCATCCAGATCATTAATGATGACTTCATTCAGCAAAAGATGTAACCAAACGCTTCAGTTCAATAAATGAACATGTTCTTTTGAATTAAACAGAAAAGAAATAAAAGGAAAAAGGATAGCCTTGTACTCAGATTGCATTTAGGAGACCTGTTAAAGACAGTATTTGAGTTTGCAGGATTATTTTTACCCTCAGTGTAAATCTGTAGCATTTTTAGTTTTCATCCTAGACAAAAAATAGTTAGCTCTTGAGGTATGCCAGACCGGTGCCATTATTGAAGTGTTGGAAACTATGATAACACAAAAAACAAGACTTCAAGGTCTGAGGAAAACTGATTTGCCCTTGCTATTCTGTAAAATACCAGCCCCTTTTCACTGAGTCTGTATTTAGCAAGGAAAGTCATATTTCAATCATTAAAAAAAAAACCTAATAAGGGAAACCTGCTCTAGAAAATGTGATTTTTTTTCAGGGGTTTGGTCATGTCCCAGTGAGAAAATGCAGAGAGACCTATTTATTGATTGGGGAAAAATATT
This sequence comes from Dicrurus megarhynchus, assembly GCA_013399195.1. NCBI lineage: Eukaryota > Metazoa > Chordata > Aves > Passeriformes > Dicruridae > Dicrurus > Dicrurus megarhynchus. Next base: position 205,402 of record VXAD01007890.1, on the reverse strand, counting down.
TCTGAAACAGTTTGACCTCTGGATTACCTGAATGTGTCTTTTTATTAACTGCCAGACAAGAACACTGGTAAGCTGGCAACTTAAAACATTATTTAAAAACTTAATGTAACAGGTCACAGCTACTTAATGACAATAAGGGTAATTTTGAGAATAAAATATATAATCATATTTTACTGTGTGAATCAGAAGACAGAGAAGGTGATAAATGGAAAGAATTTATTTTAAAAAAGCTATGTCCCTGGGCTCATAAAAACTGTGAAATCAATTTCAGGTTAAATTGCTCTTAATTGTTTATTAATATCTTCAAGACATCTTGGTGTGTTGTTTATACATTTTTTAATACATCTTTAACTTTCAGGTCCCTTTTAATTCCAAATATATATTATAAAAAATTATTTTGCTGTGTGTTTCTCAGTACTGTTATTTCTGTGGGAAAAGTACAGCTTCCACAGCAGTGTGAGCAGTAACAGAAGCATGTGTTACATACTCTGCTATGGCTGCATCCATGAGGGCTGCAAGCCAGACTTCATAATCCATGAAAAAGATGTCTTACATAGAGCATAGTTCTGGGAAGTATTGACTCATCCAAGCAGACCAGTTAGGGGCAGGTGTGAGCTTCTGCTGGCTTGAATGTGAATCATTTATAGCCAAGAAGTCATTAAATTTGTCTGGTATATTGCCTAAACTATCATTGTTTTCCTCAAAAAAGAAAAAGACATAAATAAATCATGCAGTCAAAAGTTGACTCCAGTTTGAACTAAAGATACTATTTCAGAAAAAATTAAATACATATTTTCCTAAATTGGTTCAAAAATAACCACTATTTTCATTCAAGCAGAGTCAATATATTTTAAAATATGACTTTAATAAAACTATTCACGTTCCACACAAAACAGCTTAAGCTATATCTATGTTCTTTCATTAGAAGGAAACAAAATGAACTGTACTCACAGGAATCATTCTCTAAAAATCATTATCCTCTCTGCATTCTTTCCACAGCCCAGAATTTTTATCATGTGTTGAATGTCTGCTGGCATTTAATACTCATTATCTGAGAGCAAATATCTTGAAGGATTTCAGAAGCGGTCCTAACGATATCCTCAGACTTTAATGTAAGACAATGAATGAATGTTCTAGCCACTTTATTGTGAAGGGCAACCATATGAGAAATATGTAAGATTTCTAAAATGCATTGACAGATTGATTGATTGATGAGATATGGTGAAATTGCTCAGGAGAACTGCAGACAATACAGTGTCATTACCTACTAATAAATCGACTGGAAATAGCAAAGGAACTGCAAGCCAAGCCTGCAATATTAGTCTAGTCAATGCCCAGATTTCTACTTTTATTGATTTTTAGAAATGATCATCTGTTCCAGCTTGGGCCTGACTGTCAGCATGGGACTGAAACTGTTATCTGTCATAACCTTTTGCTGAGGAAAACAATGAACTGAAAAATGTCTCAGTCACCTTTAATCACCCTTTACTCTTCAGTTCCTACACGGGAATGCATTAAGCCACAACAAAAGGTAGTTCAAGAACAGCTTTGGCCATCAAAACAGCCTGCTTTTGAAGTTGAATTCCAAAATATTTTATTTCTCAGCCTCTTATGAGATGCCATGATTTTTTTTCTTTTTTTTTATGATTTGATTAATCTAAACTGTAATTTAATCAATATAATAGAAAACTATTCTGTCTGTTTTCTTTAAGCAGTTAAACAAGTTACTTAGTTCACCACCTCAAATTTAGGTGTTGCAATGCTTTAATCTGTACAGAATTTATCAAATGTCATACAACTTTTGATTTTGCAATATTGCATTAACAGCATTTGGTTTTTTGATTTTTATTTTTGGTTTATTTTTTGTTTGTTTTGGGGTTTTTTTGGGGGTTTTTTTGTTTGTTTGTTTTTTAAAATATTTTGTTTTTACTAACAAAATCTCTGTGTTTTTCTTACTTTTGCCATTATTTTTATGACTTATTATTGCCATGGTTTCACCCTAGCCAGTGTCCAAGCACCACATAACTGCTCACTCACTTCCCCCACCAGCAGGATCAGGGAGAGAATCGGAAGAGCAAAAGTTAGAAAACTTGTGGGTCAAGATAAAGGCAGTTTAATAGGGAAAGTAAATGCCAAACAAGAAGTTAATTCACTGCTTCCCACAGGCAGTCAGGTGTTCAGCCATCTCTGGGAAAGCAGGACCCCATCACGTGTAATGGTTCTCTTGGCAGACAAATGCCATCACTCCAAACATTCCCCCTTCCTCCTTCTTCCTCCTACTTTATATACTGAGTATAAGGTCACATGGTCTGGAATATCCCTTTGGTCAGTTTGGGTCATCTGGCCTGGCTGAGTCTCCTCCCAGCCTCCCGTGCACCCCAATGTCCTAGACATGTGTCTGTGTGGCAAGTGTGGGAAACAGAAAAGGCCTTGGCTCTGTGTGAGCCCTGCTCAACAACAACACAAACACCTCTGTATTATAAACCCTGTCTTCATCACAAATCCAAAACTCACACCCACACCAGCCACTGAGAAGGAAATTAACTCTACCCCAGCCCAAATCAGCACATTTATTTATATTTATCCTACTGATTCTGCTGAGATTAACTGACTTAGTTCACTGTAATCAGCCTTAAACTTTGCCAAGGTTCAGGGAGCAGGAGATCCATTTTGAAAATAGAGAATTTTAACAGCCTCTTGGCAATATTCTTCCCCCTGCACTGTGCTGTTTTATCAGAAGGTCAGTGAAGCAGAGTCTGCCCTGATATCTGCAAAGAAAAGATTGGGTTTAGATCAGTTAGAGAAAAGCAACACTTGTATTTCACTCTGTGTAGATTTTTCTCTTTGTTTTTGAGTTTGTTCTGAGTCCCACTTGGATACCTTTCACTTCCTAAAATGTCCCTTCCTAGATGTTCTCTTTTGTTGTGGAGCATGACAGGCTCACACACCAAAACCTTACTTAGTCATTTTCTACAAGCAAAACAGAACATGTATTTGGAGAAAAACCTAAACTTTGTCCTAGAAAAAGAAGACAGAGAAATATCTCTCTGGGAAGTGTTTAGGGGCAAGGAATAGAAACCCAAGGGCTAAAGTCCTTGCTGGGAATTAGGTCTGGCAGACTGATTCCAAGGCTCCCCTATAACATTAATTTCACATTTTCATCGTACTGAGGATTTGGATACAAAAGCATTTCCAACACAGTGCAGCCTGTGATTTTCAGCACATGCCATAACCCAGGCAAAGTAGCCACTCTCAGAGCTCACGTCATGGAAGCAATGACCGGATAAGCTGTCTTCCCCAATCTATCCTCTCCATGAACAAAGATGTTTCAAGTATTGATGAGCAGGGCTTACACAGAGTCAAGGCCTTTTCTGCTCCTCACACCATCCACCAGTGAGGGAGCCAGGAATTCACAAGATGGTGGGAAGGGACACTGCCAGGACAACTGACCCCAAATGCCTGAGGGGATATTCACAGAATCACAGAATTAACTAGGTTGGAAAAGACCTTTGAGATCATGGAGTCCAAACTATGACCTAACACCACCTTTTCAACTAGACCATGGGACATTCATTGTAATGTATGATGGGGCCTTGCTTTCCTGGGGATGGCTGAGCACCCGCCTGCCCATGAAAAGTGATGAATTAATTCCTTGTTTTGCTTTGTCTGCATGTGCAGCTTTTGTTTTCCCTATTAAACTGTGTTTATTTCAACACACAACTTTTCTCTCTTTCACCCTTCCCTTTCTCTCTCCCATCCCACTGTGGGGAGAGTGAGCAAGTAGCTGTTGGGACTGAGCTGTCAGTCAGGGTTGAAACATGAGAGTGGTACCCTGCCATTTCTATAGCTTTAAAAGGATTTTTAATATAAACATTTTCTCTGGCAAATTTTAGTGCTGCACATGATTTTGTAAAGAGTGAAGAAGTTACCAAAATAAATTTTTGTACATGCTCAGATAAATTAGACATGTTAAATACAAATCTGGCTAATTAAATGGTGTTTTGTTCACATATACACACACATACATATATATGTGTGTGTGTGTGTACATTATGTGTGTATATATATATTTGTACATTCAGCCTTTGAAATGTATCTCCTACAATACAATCCTCAGAGTAAACATCTAGAAAGCACAAAATGGCAAAGATGATCTAGACATTACTGATATACCCATATGGATTTGGAAACAGACAACATTATGTTGAGATAGATAGATAGATAGATAGATAGATAGATATGCAGATAACTGCAAAGTGCTAGTGCCAATATTTATATATTTGTGAACACAGATGAGGACAGGATATGTATAACTGTACCATGTGTGCATGAAATGTTTAAAATGTCTATCACATATAATTTTAAACTTAATAGTGAAAGTTACATTAGTAGACAGCAACTGACAAATATTTATCCTTCCTTTATGCTTTGCATTTCTTCTATCAAAGAACTCCTCTTGCTAGCAAGCAGGATATATAACATGCATACACAAAACCTATCAAAATAGTAAAACAAAAATTTGGCTGTCAAAATAAAGCAGAACTGCTGTGGAACAGAAGGAGGGTTCAGAAACAGTCAGTGTTTGTGTACCAGCTTGTGCTTCACAAGCGCTCTTGCAATTCTCATCTTATAGCTCCTCAGGAAAAAAAAAACCAGAACATCATAAACTTTTATAGTTACAAAGCAAGCACTTGAAAAAAGTGTAAGAGAGGCAGCAATCTGCAATACACCTGAACAGCAGTAGGAAAGTTTGTTTCACAAAAGCAATAGGTTAATTTATCTACTCAGTAGTTGCAATTTGAATGCTTGTAAGAACTACTAAATGTGGAAACTGCTGCGTATCAAGTGCAGCACTGTTTTGGTGTTCTAAGTGGACCAGGGAAATGCTCTCTGTGATCCTTCCTGTGAAAAGAAGCCCTGTGGTTTCGCTCAAGCTTCACAGCCACTTACCAGCAGTAAGCCCTGAAGAGCTTTGTGAGACTGTGCCCTGAATGAGACAGCTTTGCACAGCCTACAGTGGGCAGCTCCTGATTCTGCCTGTCATGTCACCAACTACTTTCATGTTGATCAAAACGGAATGAACTTCTCATCCTATGGTCTTAACCTTCAGGATAGAAAGAAAGGTTTTAAACACTTTCCTAGTTATTCGAAAATGTTTTATTCATCAAGAAATAGCATAATATCAAAGAATATATAAGTTCAGTCTGCTAATTGTTGCTCACCTGTTGTGATGAACAGAAGGGGCTCCTCATTACCTTATTGCCAGAATACAGACCTTTCTGCCACTAAGTGGCCTTCTTAGATCTACTTAAGCAGCAACCTTTGCATAAAAGTTTAATAAATCCTAAAAGATAAGAATAAAAAGAACCACCCACTGACTAGATAAATTTGGTAGGAATTTCTGTAAAAATTGTCTGGTAGAAGTTTGTAATGTGCTTCAAGAAGCAATCAAATTACATCTTAATCACAGGAAAAGGTATCTTTGCCATAATTACCTGTACTTATTAAATATGTTATTTCTGAATTTGATGAATGAGTTTCTTCAAATATTTTTTTGACAGTTTCAGCTGTGGCCTGCAGTGGGGCCACTGGAGCCACTGGAACCAGCTGTGTCCACCATGGGTCAGCTCCAGCCTATCCGCACAGGGGCTGACCCTGCACCCCTCAGTTTTGCTGCCGCCTTGGGTACCTGTAAGTGGTACAATACTGCTTTCCCAAATTTGGTTATTTGTCAGTATTTGAGACACTGGAATTCGTGCATTGCCAGAGCTCCTGTAACAGATTTTTTTTTGACTGAAACATGAGAGCACACCCAAAAAGCTGAACCCGCTATACTCTCTGGTACTCAGTTTTTCATTCTGCTGTGTCTCTTTCTGCACATGAGAGTAAGTGGATGTACTGAAATGTGAGAAAAATGTTCTTTACTGTTGCTCTTGACCCATTCAGGAGGGCTGCCCATAATTTTCCCCTCTCTCCCACTCTTCTCTTGTCCCTGTCTGGAGACAAATCTGATTTTGGGGAGATTTCTAAACCACATTTCTGGGCTCAGGGGTCTAGTGATGAGGATTAATATCTGAAGATGAATGTGACAATCTAGTCCCTTATTTAATTAAATTTTGGTTGCTTAATTATCACAAACTATTTCATATTTCTACTTGCTTTTTAAATGATGGTCTATAAATCATAGCTCAAAATATTTTAGTCTTGTGTAATTTAACATGCTTTGTATTTCTACTGAAGTGGAAAGATACTTACTCATCAGATGAACTGGCTATGCCTTTACTGATAATGACAGTCACAGAAGAAAAATATTACTAGGAAGCATAGAACAAGAAGGTTAATTAGCCTAATATTCATTATAATTATCACATTTCAATGTAGTTTTAAAAAACATGCAGATTTATGTTACAGCAAGGTTTCTTATGTTACAGTTCATTGTCTTTTGATGGGCTATAAATCAGTATGAACAGGTTGGTAAAACTGCTCCAAGAAAAAAAAAAAGAAATAAAAATACGAAAATCCCCAAAAATACAGATATCACAAGTTCTTATTCACCTCTTTGTATACATTGCTAACTTCAAACATGAAAAATTTTATGTAAATATTAAAAAATCTTTTATAAATAAATCAAATCAGTCTGGTAATAAAAATGTTTATTGAACCTTGTTGTAGGCAATCTTTTTTCTCTACAAACAGCATGTGGCTTATTGCATTTTATATGGGCTGAAGTCCAATGGACAATACTATTTACTCAAAGCAACCATGAGCTACTCCCTGAATGAAAAACAAGTTAAATGACAGCACCATCACTGACTTCTTGTTACTCAGAAGGGTCCCCAAGCAATCTGATTCATGAAGATGATAATAATGCAATAGGATAACCTGAAATGTGATGGCCTGTGGTTATCTCATGTGATCAGACATGAAAAACAGAGGTTAATTTTCTTTCTCTTTTTTGGCAATTTCCTTGATTAAAATGACTGGAATTTTCTCTCCTTATCACTTTCAAGATAAACAGCCTTTGTGAACTGAAATGATCAAAGATCATAAATCACACATGAGGAAAATGATGTGAACTTTTCAGTCTCTGAAATTGTATCTATGTAATTACCGAGTCAGCAACTAATGCCAATGAAGGCTTTATTACAATAAAGCATAATCACAGTGGATAACATGCAATAAATCCTTAAAAAGGAGTTCTCAGGATGTCTTGATTATTCTTTCCAAGGAAGATTAAACTTTACGTACAGCCACTGGTATCTTTATATTTTTCTGGAAAGGCTGGAGCAAATTGTTAACTGGAAAGAGGAGTTGAACAGTTGCTGTTCAACATAATGAGACTTTCAAACACCAGTTCTAGGATGGATGGACAAAAGAGCTTGTGCTTATGCTGATACGTAACAGCAACTCCAGATTTAGTGGTTGGTTACTTCAACTACTGTTGAAGAAGTCGGCAGGCAAGGAACTGCACTACTCTGACCTTCTTATTTACACTCCAGCTATGGGGTATATCTTCAGTTCTCTGCTAGGTTATGTAAATAATGTCAGAAATAAATCTTTCTAAGTATTGGACATGGGAGGATTTTAATCACTAACCACTCCACTGCTACTGTTTCAGTGTTAGAATAAAATTAAAATTGGAGGCTCTCCTTACTCCTACATAGCAAAAGACAACTCCATCTAGAATGGTTCCCAAAATTACTTGTGATGCTTCTCTCAGCGTAGAATAGCATCCATTCTATGTCCACACACCGTAGCACGTATCTGTACCCTCACCTTTCTGCTACAGGTCTCAGGTTTGGAAAGCTGTTATCAGAGCCATTCATTCATTCACAGAGCTGGCTCCTGTCCAGCAGCAAGGATTTACCTTGTATATGGAAAATAATTCAGGAGCCATATAGCACTCTTGCAGGGAGGCCTCTTTGGCTCAAATTGTCTTTGAAATCAAATAACAGAAATAGCCCAAGACCCAGAGTTTTCGCTTTGAAGGATTCAGCCATTTGTGATTCACATGCAGGCCACTTCTGAGACCCAGATGGTCATAGATACAATGGTGATGATACTATGGCTTTCTTTCAGTGAAAAGTTTGGTTCAGAATTTTAGATTACAAGTATTACAAAGTATTTGATGAGCTGTCCCAGACATTTTCTTGTTCACTTCCTCATGTTTGAAGCATCATTTTGCCATGATTCCATCAGATCCAGCAGCAGTGAGCTAATAAACATTTTCTACTTAGAAACATCTCAGCATACTGGTACCTGATTCTGTGCCACTATAGCATCTTCCTTTTCTTTTAAGGAAGCTTCTTAGGCCATGAGGAATGTGAAAGGGATGGAAGTCTCTGCTCAGGAAGACCAGGAAAGCACAGCTGACTGAGGAAGGTTCCCACAAGCATGGGAGTCTTGCACACGCCACAGTGATGTCTGCTGTGGAAATGAATCAACTGGATGGGTTGGGCCCTGCAGTGTGAGATTCAGACATGCAGAACACCAAAGGCTGCACCCCAAAATGAGTGTGAACATTCCTATACCTTTTCCATGGCCAACAAGAGTATCTTCATCTGTGTTTCATCATTTTACACTAAGAAGAAATGGAAACTGTATGGGAGATTTTAAAATATATTTTTCCTGCTAACCATACTGCTTATCGATTGTGTTGCTCTGTTATGATTATGAGACAGTAGAAGCAAATGAACACAAAAAAAAGAAACTCTTTTTATGCACACATATTTTGCAATGACCAGAAACAATGAAACATACAGAAAATGTCATATTGAATGAACAGCCATTTCAAGATATAATGATCTTGAAAGAAAAAATATTAATAATATGCCAGCATTCTTTATGGAAGCAAATATTCATTTTTGATGCTGTTAGCTGTTATCCATCCCTTGATATAAAAAGCTTAATGATGCAGAGAAGTTTACACAAGCCTTTTGCAATAGGTTGTATTGGATCAATAGCATAAATGTTGACATGTATATGGAAACACACGGGTGAGGAAATAAATTACTTCAGGTTAGAATTACTTTAGGTTGCCACAACAGAAATCTAAGGATTCATCCAAACCTTAACAAATGTAATGGAAAACATTTAATTTTTTCTTTGTGCTTTACAATGTGTGCTAACTTCTGTTCTGTTAAAATGATTGCTTCTTTGGGTTGTTGTGTTGTTGTCATGGTTTAGGAATGGTACTCCTCGATTTAGTTCTCCCAAGGCTCTCCAAAGCCATGCAGCTACTCACTCACTCCCCCACTTCTCTTCTTTGCCACCCTCACCCCTTCCACGGGTGGCCAGAGAGAAGAATTGGAGGCACAAAAGGCAAAGACCACGGGTTTATATAAGCACAATTTACTGGAAACAGCAATGACATAAAATAATGAACAGTAACAGCAACAATACTAATTACAAAATGTGTAGGAAGAGAAAAATATTCACATGCAAAACCCATGACAATAAAACAATACTGGATGGCTCCCCTGCCACATTTTCTCAACAAGAAGGAACCCCTTTTCCCTGGAAGAGAGAGAGCCCCTTTCCCCTACCCCTAGCCATGACATGAGGTAGTATGGAATAACCTCAGGGTCCTGGCCATGCCCTCCCAGCTACTGCAGAATTAACCCTGTCCAGGTCAGAGCCAGGACAGCTATCCTGGTAGCTGCACAGAGAGGGGGGTATAAGCATATGAAGGAACAAGAAATTGCATCTGAGAAAAATGACAAATGTTTGTGCAGAGAAGCTTCTAGAGCATGAGGGTAGGATATGCATGAAGACATGATATTGAGTGTGCGAGAAACACAGCCTGCACTGACTTAGCACAGTAGAGAACAGGAAAAGTCTCAGCAGATCAAGGTGCTCTAGCAGGGCATCAGAAGGAACACAGTGAAAAATACTGTCAGGGGATGCAGAAAGATGTATGTAATGTCTTCTGCAAACCAGAAAAATCTCCAAAAGACTGCTGCCACACATGGGAATCTGTAAAAAAGTAACAGTGATGATGGAAACAGAGACAGAAGAATGACCCTCCCTCACTGGGTCACTTTTTCCAGCTGTTTTTTATTCTGTGAAAGAGATTCTGTCAGCAGGTGCAAACTATTTAAAGCAGAGAATAATTATTTATTCACTAATATATGCAGTAGGTAGGTAGGATGACCATGTCACTCTGCCAAGCATTAGCACAGTTGCTCTGAACATCTCCCCACTACATCTTGCAGTCTGCTCTTCTGACTGGACTCGCAAGTAGTTTAATTTCATAGTCAATTTCCAGCCTCTTCTCAGCACTAGATCCTACTCCTTGCCTCTCATTTTCCCTTACTAAATACCCACCAGCTCTCCTAACTCCCCATTAAGGGTGCCTGTTTTTGATGTCTTTTCCAATTTGTCTCATTATCTACTTGGTGATTCTTCCCCTATTCCACACTTGACACTTTCTTGCTCCCACTGGTTAAAGATAATTTCCTTAAATGTTTTGGTGACTACTGTGGCAGACTTCTCTGAGGGCAGGAAGAGAGGATGCAGACAGAAAAGAGACTGGTAGTTTCATAAGAAACCATCTGGTAGTGCCCTACTCCTGACCATTCCTTCTGTAGCTGGGGCTGTAGAGCTTCTGAGGAGACCTTAGTCAGGCTCTGGAAGATAGTCCCTGAGCTAAAGCATGGGACATTTCTGAGAATATATAAAATATCTAAGGCTGTTTGATGAGGGCTGCCTTTGCTGTAAAAACAGTTGCTGTTTACATTGCTTCCTCTGAAGGATGCGAATCCAGTTGATGTGATTAGATGCTATCATCTGCTATAAAAGAATATCTGTGATATGCTTCATGACAGAGGGCAGCAATTCTCTTGTCCAAACAGAGACATCCACTTAAGGCGCTCTAGGTTGTCTGAAAAATCCTCACAGGTCTGTGTTAAGACCCAATTTTTAGGGTTCTTTAGAAATTCCTCTGCCCAAATTAAGGTGCAAACAAGACCATATGCCAGTGACAATAATATGGGTTTTATTTGATGGTAAATATGAGAGAGAGAGAGACAGAAAGAAAGAAGTAGAAAAATAGGTGGGGGGGACAGAAAGAGTGACAGGGACAGAATAAGGAAAATATCACCACTCCGTGGATCCCAACAATGTTCCGTTGATCCTCTCCAGCTGGTCTTCTTGGTCTTCCCCCCAAAAAGCATAGAATCCCACGGGTTTATATACCCTTGAGCCAGGTGGCAATGTCCAGGCATGTCCCCCTGGGGGAGGGGGGCATCTCTCACAGCAGACTCTGGATCTGTTGCATCACGTGCAGTCCTGTGGGGCAAAGCCTCTGGGGAGCACTTTGGGGGAGTTATGACTCTCCCTCAGTTGCCTCTCACGTGAATGTCCCGTGGATGTGGCCTGTGGGGTTGGGTGTTCCACAGCTGGGCCGGTTTGCGTAACAGAGGATGGGTGTTTATTGCCTCTCACCAGAGGTTACACCACGTACCCGAAACCTCCTCCACCCCCCTCAGCTGGAGGGGGAGTCTGTGTAAACCTGGCTTCTGTGAGCTGTGCTCTCCCCCCACCCCAAACTCAGCCAGGGATGATCACAGCTGGTGGCTTTGGCCTTTTGTGAATGCACACCTTTCCCTCAGCCTGAGATGATTGAACAATGCATTTCCCTTTGGACTGAAAGTCAAACTGCTGATTAGATAAAGTCCCAGTCTTCAGGGAGGCTTCTTTGGTTGCAGCTTCTTTATAATGAGCAAAACTTTATATCAACGTTTGAGGCATGAACTATTTTCAGTCTCTTACAGGCTGGCAGACACAGCCAAGAGAAGACCCACATCCTTGTGAAGAAGAAGCTGGTTGTACATTAATGATGCAGAGAATCATAGTGGCACTATGTTTAGGCACTTGAGCTGGCTAACATGCTTCCTAATGATCCCTGATCTGTGAGCTGTTTTTTGTAGTGTTGAGAAGAGTCTGCTGTAATCATTGAGGAATAAATTGTACTTTGTGTATTTTTGCTTTTATTGCTTCTGTTATCTGTTTAGTTGTTTGCTTCTTGCAGTAAATGTTATCCAAAATCTTTGTGTTCTGTAGTGATTCAGGCTTTTCTATGCAATTTAAGTTTCCAAGGGATTTTTTTTCTATATTGATAAAATCTTTAAATAAATAAAAATATCTATTCATTTCTTTGCAAATCCTAGACAGCATTTTATTTTTCTTTTAAAGAAACAGGTATCTCAAGGGATGCAACAAAGAACTTTTTGCAAACAGACCAGTTACAATCCAAACTGAGTATGTTAAAATGTAGTGCAACGAAATGTGACAGGAATAAGAATAGGGGAAATGCAATATGATGCAAAAGGAGTAAAATAACCCAACAAGACTTAAGACAATCTTGCATTCAGCTTCATGAATTTCATAAATTTTCTGTAGTGACCCTGTTATCGATCATACAGGTATAGGTGTGTTGACTACATAAAATCATACTAGGGCTACAAATAGCAAGGAACTAGGGTCTTAAAAGTGTGTTTCCATGCAAATTTCTACTTTAGTGTTAGCTTAAACAACCGCTGTCCTCGTGTCAGTACAAGTACTGATATGATGAAACAGTTTGGGGGTTTCATACAGTTGAAAAATATTGCTGCAAATAGAGGTGTTATTTTGCAGCTAGTCTAGTTACTTCCTGTCCAGTAGCACTCAGAGCATCACTGCATAAAGAAGTGTTCCCACATTTTTTTTCTTTTCTTAATGGACAAAACTCACAAACAATGGCAAACAAACAAACAAAAACAAGAAAAAAGACTAAACCAAAAAAAACCAAAACAACAAAAACCAACCCCAAACCCCAAACAAACAACCACAAAAAAAGCACCTTTTGATGATTTTCCTGATTTCCCTTTAATGTACTGGAGGTTACAATGAGACTGGTTTGCTAAAAATCTGTAAAGTTTAATACCAATTATTTATGTATTTCATCCATTTGACCATATTGAATATGGGAATAAAAATTTATGTACATTGATGACTGATCAATGACATAAACCAGTCTGATATTGTGAGATACAAGTAAATAAGTAGGCACACCAGGAGGATTTGTTTGCAACAAACATATTTGAAGAGGGGTAGCTCCACTTTTCCTTTTTTTCCCATTTGATTATATATTTGCATTTCTTTTTACTGTATATCTTTTATGCTTGCTGGATTTTTTTGGTATTTCTCTTCTTCCATTGTATCTTTGCAACTCAGCCACCTGCATCTCTCTTTCATTCCCCTCAGTGCTAACTTTCCACAGGCTAAGCCTTTTGTGCACGACTTAGTTTTTCTAATATAAAAATTCCTGTCAAGATTATGAAGGAAAGAGGTTTGGTTTTAAGGAAAAAAAAGGCAAGAAATACACCTCAGTTTAGTGCAGAGATTTCATTTGTTATCATCTTTATATGACTATTTTTCCTACGTGAGATCAGATTAGCAGAAGATAGAGATGGAAATGTAGGCAGAGGAAAGATACTCTTTGTGATAACTTCCCTTTTAAAAACATCACCTTTTTTTAAGCAGCTCTTTAAGCTATTAAGAAGCTGGAAAGTGAAGTTCTGGCCCTGTGAAATCTTCTGTTAACCTTCTCTTATTGAGGGCAAATAAAGGACATATTGCTTGATCTTTTCCTGCTACCCTGGCCTTATGGATGAGTTTCTTAAGAGAACTTGATTGGCTCTCACCATTGGAAACCTTTTGGTCCAATTAATGAGCAGTTTTAAGGAGCCATGGTAATGACATAAATTATTGGAACTATTTTCAAATAGTGCTCCTGGGAATACTCTTCCCAGGCAACAATTATGTGCAGAGTTAGCAGTTGTACCAAATTGCAAGGACAGTCTGAACTGTTAGCCTATTTTCAGAATCCTATTTCATCCTGTGTGACTGAGGAAACTACTGTTGATATTGCACTGCATGAATGGAATATGCAGGTAGAACAGGGCAACACTATAGGGGAGACAACTGCACTCACACCTGATAAGAATAGAATCCTCTTGATTCTAATGAACATTACTGTGCAGTTTAAGTACCTAGGTGGTTAGTTAAGGTTTTCCAAAGTTCAAAATCCACGTTTCTGCTTGTAGAAAATTGCTTCATCTAAAAAAATTGTATTTTAAAGAGAAAAATGTATTAGGCAGTGTCTTTCAGAGCATGTAAGACTCTGGGGAAAATGCTATACTCTGTCTGGGTTGTCTTACCAAATTCTGTCTTATTTCATTACTCTGATTCAAGAAGATTTATAGATAACAGAGGCAAAAATGCCCATGAATACTGATTTAAGTTTGGAAAATAAAATAAAATTACAATACATTCTGGATTCTTTTTAAAAATAATCTGATATATTTATTGCCAAATATGTCTACCTTCAAAAAAAATTGTGTTTTCATTTTCCTGTATTATGGTATGCAAGATACTTTAAAGCATTTCTCCTCTTTGATGTTGTAAGGGGAAGGAAAAAATCTCTAGTCTAGATTGTGGCTTCAAAGCTAAATGGCAGCACTTACACCAAAGCTCCACCTGGAAACCAGGAACCCACCTTAAAACAGATGAGGTTAAGACTTGCAGCACATATCAGTGAGAACAAGTGTGACTACGCATCCCTAATATCGTTTGTTACTTTATCACTGATTTCATTCATTAAACAATAATCTTGGTTTGCAATCCAAACAGCCATTTGTGACCTGTATCTCTCTTTTCTTAATTCTCTCATGCTTTAGTAGGTTAGAGGAGTGGTCTAGCCTGTTATTCTATTTATGACACTTGTGAAGCATGGGCACCTTTTGGAAGAAGGAGAAACCTGGAAAACATCTAGTGATATTTCTCCAGTGTACATTGCTGGTCTCTAGTGATTTATGGCTGAGACTGCCTGAATCCTATCTACATTTCTGTGATCTAATAATCCTTTCTCCCCACACTCCCTGTTCTGTTTTTGTTGGTGATGGTGGTTATTTCTGTTATGTGTGTGTGTGGTTTGTTTTTATTTAATTGGTTTACCTTTTCTGGTGACTTGGTTGTTTGTGTTTGGTTCACCTTTTGAACCTTCATACAATTTTAGCACTTTAAACATCTTTTTGCCTGACTGTGGCTACTTATTGTGTGAAGAATACCTTGTTTGTTAGAAGCCTTCCCTCCCACACTCCTTTGTTGTATCGGTCCATTGCAAGGATAATGAACACATGCTTAAAAAAAACTATTGCATTTTTCAGAACTCAGCATGAAAAATATACTGTGAAAACATCTGTATGCTATGGGAGTAGATAATTGAATGACTCCACAGGTTCAGGTTGGTTTTCTGATTGTGCTTTATCCAATTCCAAACAATTACCATTGGCTTGGGCACAGGCACTGAGATGTCATGATGTGAGTCTGTGCAGCACTTTTCTGGGACACAGGGGATCATCTGCAGCCTGGCATGCACAGAGATTTTCAACCTATATTAAAGCATTTTACCTGCTCTGGGGACTAACACAATACAAAAAGAATAGGAGCAGCCTTTGGGCAAAATGAAGGGCTATTTTAGTAGTAGCCTGTATTTCCATTTCCTCCAGAAAGAAAAGCTTTTTCACCAGGAGTTGTTTTGTCTTTTCCTTTCTCTACCGACATGCCAGCTAAGAAGATGAAATGCATTAATGCCTGTGTAACATTATTTTATAAGTATCAAATGAAGCATGTTTTTTATCAGAATGTATATATGACTATATGTTCACAGGTAGCTCTCTTTTCTGTTTTTTTTGCCTTTAATGTTCTATTCTGGAAAACTTATAAAGACTTGGGATTTCAAAGGAGTCTGACTTATGCTTCAAGTTTGTATTTAGAGGTAGTGATACATGGGGTTTGAGCCCTTTGGGATCCCATGGAGAGACAGAAGACAAGTATATTCTCCCAGATGTATTGAAGGGGATCATAAATGACAGGTTAATTTGCAGAATATTGGATTTAGGAATACAAAGGCACTATTTATCCCAAGATCTAGCTTCAAAAAGAGGTAAATGTGGTATAGGGAAAAATTCAAGGGTGTATACAAAAGTTGTTTTTCTATTCTATCTATTAAAAATTCTTAAGGTGAGATCCTTGGAGAAAAGTGTATTCATGAAGTCATATGAAAGGGTTTTTTTAAGCACAGAATTTCCAGGTGATGAATGCTAGGAGTATTTGAGGACAGAAAGTCCTAGAAATAGGTTGATTCATCCAAGCAAATCATAAATGGATTATTACCAGCAAGCTAAAAGTATCACAGCTTATATGTATTGCAAATTCATTTAGAGGGAAAAAAAAAGAAAAATAAGAGAAGAAATAAAGAAAAATGAAGAAAAAATAACAATCAGCATTTGTAATCTCACTATAAATTAGGTAGCTTTCTTTACTCTCTTCATTTTTGGTGCTGTTGCTGATAATAAATTTTTTAAGGAAAAACTCACCACTATTATTTAAAGAAGTAATCAATTTGCTGTAGTCAGGGGAAAAAAAAAGTTGCTTTTATTTTGAAGGATTTTCTCCTGCCTGTCAAAGAAATATCAAAATGGGCTGGATGTGTCTGCTGGCATGTCAGTGACAGTAGAGTGACAGTACAGACACCTGCAACTTATCTGTATGAGCAAGAAAAGGCTACTGCAACAAAGTCTCCTGAGGAATTTCTGAAAGCAAGCTCTGTTCCAGAGGTTGGTGCAGAGCCAGAAACAAATCCAGGTTAAAGAAATATGGAACAACAAGAAAAGTATTCTTTGGCATACTACAGTAGATAATAATCCTGCAATAATACAGCATATCTGGAAAAAAATATAAATGCAAAATGCAAGATTCCAAGTTTAGATTTCTAAATAATGTCATAAACAACCAGCACAGAAAGAGGACAAGGATACATCTTTCTGCCAGTTGATGTATTTTTAGGTATGCTAACAGTGTGCTGTGGAGGTTGCCCAAGCTCACTGCACCCTGAGCAATACAGATTATGCAACTAAGCTAGAGAAGGGTTGAATGTGGCTCCTCACATTGTTAGCAGTCAGCAGCCCTAGATACAGGCCAGAAATACATTAAATAACTCACACACCCTCTGCAAACATTATAAAACAATAAGTAGGGGACTTGTGCAATGTGATGACAGGTATGTTTTCTGGCCCTAGTGCCAGCATTTGAAGGGCACATGTGCGATTAAGCAACTTATTTCTGTAGCTTTCTTTTGAGTATTGAACGAGTCTATGTCAAAATTAAATTTGTGGAAATCCTGTGCCCGTTGTGAACCATTTGGAGTTAATTATGGAAGTTTGTTGATCCAATGGCATGCTATTTTTTTTTCAAATAGCAAGAGTTGGAGTTAAGAAATAAACCTTTAAACAAACGCTATATATGCTGGACTGAGTTCCATTCTGCTACTTTTCCCATCTTCTTGTCTGGGCCCGCAAAATATCTCAGAACAGAGTTTGTCATGTAATAGCTGCTGAAAGGACATTTTCTCTGTCCAAATAACCTTGAGGTTTCAACTGGGGAATTTAATCTAAAGTACTTGTCCTTTTAGAGTAATAAAGGTTCTGTATGAAGTCTGTTTAGATCAGCAAACATTAAGTGAGTCCTCAAGTTTCTAATGCATGCACTAGACTACAAGCAATGGGTAGGAAGACATAACCTTGTCATGGGTCAGCTGTCAGCTTGGCTGCTTACTGACACGTGTACAGAGAGAGATGCCTGTGCTCGTGCAGGGGAGTTATCATACTTGCCTTCTGCCTTGCGTGCATCTCACCTGTCCAGAAGGAATGCATCCCACACTGCAAACGGAAAATTCAAAGCAGGACAGATGAGTTCGGTGTAGCTCAAATGGGGAAGTGACAGTAGTATCAGATCGGTTCATTTTAGTTGTGCTGGGAGTTGCTTCTATTGGGAATTTGAAGCAAACCACTGGTGAGCTGCCAGGTGTGGCTGTGCAAAGCATTCCTGTGGTTGTGGTTTTCACTGCCTTGACAGAGAAATGAAGGTCAGACACAGGAGCTGATGAAGTGTCTGTGAGATCAGGCTAGGAAAGTAAGAATTGCAGTGGTAATTAAATACAACATTGAAAATCAGCTTTATTTTTTTTTTTTTATGTGAAAATACACCCTGTGTTCACACACAACTCTATGACAGGGCAGAGAGGGCAATTTCCAGAGAAGCTGACTAAGTAGACAGTTCAATGTAGTTGAGTGGGTTTCAAAATAATTATACAAAGATTATTTGAGCTCAATTGATACTGATTGAAATCTGATTGAAATGGTAATAATTTTTGTTTTGCTTGTCTCCCTCATAGTTATATATGCAAGACTGTTCGTGAGCAGCTGTTTACAGTAAATGTTTCAGAGGTCACGATTCTGTAAGGTTTTTACTTGTATATCCTCTCCCCCTTTCTCTTCTCATTTACACTATAAATCATCTTCATTCTGACGACAGTACTCACAAGCTGGAATCAGAATTTTTTCTAATACCAGTAGCCATTTTCTTCCTATGACTCCATGATTTTGTAGGCTATTATTTAATTTTTGTTTGCACAACCCATGATAATAAAGGAGGACTGGATTTGGGAGGAATGACACTCTTTCTTAACTTCTGAGAAATCCAGAATATTTTGCTGAGCATCAGAGGCTGGTATTTTTCACTGAGACCTATCAGGTGACTTGAAGGCCATAGCCCATCCACAAGAGATAAGCATCCACCTGGCTGCTGGTTTTCTGGATGAAATTGGAACAGGTGTTTGGAAAACGGATTTTACACTAAAAGCCAAATCTCTTTCCTTGTGAATGGCTTGGCAATGAGCAAGTTGCAGATGTAACAGGAGTGGGCATCACAGGTCTGCAGACACACCTCCTCCCAAGCCTGCACAGCCCGGCACAGAGTCAAGTACTGCCTCCTCTCATGCAGGGGAGGGGAGTCCAAAATTGAGATTCATCTCTCCCTGCTGTTGAGGTTGGACCAGTTTGTAAAAACAGTAGTGAGATGCTTCACTGCAGTCAGCCAAGCTTACTGTGCTGAACAAAATCACATCTCTTGGATAATACTCAGCTCAGATGACTCAGAGACACTGTGAATGCTGAAAACATGGAACTACAGTACAGCACATGATTCTGGTCAGCACACAGTACATCGTATTCCAAAAAATGTTACCTGGTACACAATATCTCTGTCTATGTATATATGGAGAAAGATAGCTCAGGAAGCACAAGCTTTTTTGCTGCAAACATGGAATTGCCTCTTCCAGATAAGCCCTGTCGCTTCCTTAAGAAGCAATGAGCTCTTTTTGGATGCCTGTCTACTAAATGTACAAGGCAAATAGTCCATGCCCTCATATTTGCAGAATGAATTGTGCACATGTATATATATGTGTGTGTGTGTGTGTATGTATGTGTGTGTGTATGTATGTGTGTGTGTGTGTATTTACTACTCACAAGCCCATTATGCAGTCAAAACCACACACACTTGGAAAAAGAATTTTGAAGCTAAAGATGTCAATTTTTTCCTTAAATATAAATATTTTTGTCACATGAAGTAGGATGAGACCATATTTGACTGAAATTAAGGTAGGGCCTTAACAGAGGGGCTTCTAAGATCTCATGAAGGCAGTTAAGGAGCAGATCTCAAATGCTTATTTCTCAAACACTTTGGTCATTAACAGTGTAGGTAAGATGTGAAATGCAACAAATCAGGTGAGTTTACTACAGCTCAGCATGTCTAAAGAGGAAGCAGACCTTTCTGATTTTGACCCATAAAAGAAAATTAACATTTCTCAAATTACCTTCTCCTTTGCAGTTAATAATTTCAAGCTCTCCAGAGACCATCTGACTGCCTCCTAGATCTTCATATTACATCCAGTCAAGGAATAAAAGCTACACATGAATGAACAGACATCATTAGCCAACACTGCTCACATATTATGTTTTCTAAATATTTAAAATATTAAATGCCCTCACTGTCCACAATCAACATATATGTTAACAACTTCACAAATCTGCCCGTATCAAGTAAGCCAAATAAACTGAGATCCGCTTGCAAAAAGAAGACTACACCCATATATTGGTGGAACAACTTGGAGCAATTGCTTGATTAAGCAAACTGCATTCATCAATTTTGTTAAAGGAGTTATCCCTTTATGTAGGTCTGACTCATCTGGGTATATATTGTTTGCTTGGTGTTTTTCTTATGTAGAAGCAAAATATGTTATCGTTTGCTCTCAAGACAAGCTGAACATTGCAGATTTAAGTCAAAACAGTGGATCCTGCTGGTTTTGTAATATAATTGTAATATCTTGTGTGAAACTTGAGAATTGGATCCCAGTATGGATGTGAATTAAAAACTACTCACCACAACCCATTTGAAAGAAGCTTGCTACACTTTTCCCAAATGTTTCTGTGAGTAATATTTTTTAACACAGTAAGCCTTGTACTAGCATGATTGCTGTATTTCTGCTTTCCAGCCGTGCCTAGCCTCTCATTTAGAAGGGCAATATATGCATTTTTTCCCCTTTTCTTTGCAGATT
The DNA here is from genome assembly GCA_013399195.1 of Dicrurus megarhynchus. Lineage (NCBI taxonomy): Eukaryota > Metazoa > Chordata > Aves > Passeriformes > Dicruridae > Dicrurus > Dicrurus megarhynchus. The sequence goes on along the minus strand of VXAD01007890.1, from coordinate 184,905 downwards.
AGGGATATAAACATGATTATTTTCTTTTCTTGTCAGATTAAGAAAATAATCAGAACACATTGTAGCAAGCAGTGATAAGCCAAAGAGAAAAAAAAGATAGATGATGTTTGGGGTTTTTTAAGCTACAATTATTAATCTTGGACTGATAGTATGCTTTTTGACATTTTCTTCACTGTCTACACCATATAATATTCCTTTCCTCCTACAGCATTTTTCCCCTGCTTTTTTCTCTCCTTTCTCCTCCCATCACCATCTCCACTCCCATAATACAGAAAATATCTTCTACACTTAGCTTTTCAGGTTTTTCATTTGTCATTTTGTATAACAAGATTAGATTTCATAGTCTATGCAGGGTAAGCCTACAGGTATATACTGATAAAGAATGGTTCAACTAAAGAGAGTGTGTATTTTGGTCTCTTCTCTCCTCTCTGATTGCAACAAGCAAACAAAATATATAATTTAGCCCTGTAAGAAAAATATTATTTATTTATTTTGGGAAACATGAACATACTTTAATATGTATATATGTATTTAGAATATATATATATAAAAATAATAATCAAAATACTTAATTTTAAGTATTCTTAAATATTTAAGCTGTCTTAAAATATCCTTGATAATTTAAAAAAAAGTAACCCTACAGTTCTTTAAGGCTTTTGTACATATGGCCTGGCCAGAGGTCCTAAGATATAAATAATAAAGTTAATTCAAATCCTTATTGGTCATATAATCCTAGTGAAGGCAGCAGAGGTAAAGAGAAACAGAACTTATTAAAATTCATTGTGGCTGAAATTTTTCAATATGGTGACAAATGGACACTAAGAAGGGCTAAGAAAATTCCCTTTTTGTCTGTCAGAGTAGACTTTTTGAAAGTGATGCTTCTCATTGCAATCATCAAGACACCACCTCTTCATCTTACATGCCTTCAACCTGCATGATGAGTAGTACAGCTGAAGTATAAAAAGATTACTATATCATCTTATATGGGTTAATTTTGCAGTTTGCATATAATAAAATAAATTAGCTTCCTTTTTAATTTTCTATAAAAGCAAAGGTAAAGTAGCTATTTTGTGTGTGTCTCGGATAGTCCATCTCCTTCAGATCTTTCCTCTAAATGGACAAACATGAAGGAATATTGTCTCAAGCATGATGATTTCATTTAATTTATACAAAAATTCCTGAATAACCTTTCACAGAAAAGCCTGAACCAGCGTACTCATGAAAACAGGAACATGTAACTTCCAGTCACTTCAGAACCCTGATATCACATTTCTTTCTAGTTATGCAACACATCCTCCAAGGTGTGTCCTCCTCCCTGTAACAAATGAGTCTCTTATACTGTCTGCTATGTACAGTAAAATTCTTTTAGCTCTTTGAAACACCAGATACTGAGACCATTTCAAAGCATGAAAACCTGTATATAGGTTTACCTAAATAAATTAATTTTTAATGTTATAAATCTACTGAAAATGTGAGATTATGTGTACCTGAGGTGAAAATTTGGTGTCGACCTACATAAATACTAACTAGAAACTTGTATAACTTTTACATGTACATCATGCAATTTAAAGCAAATTACTTGATGTAGATGAATACTCTTGTCAAAGATGCCAGAGCATAAGTGATTATGGACAACTTAATCATATTCCTTAATATTATTTAGAATATAATAAAATATATCAGTTGGAATGGAACAAGGATCATCTAGTCCAACTGTCTTACCACTTCATGGCTGTCCAAAAAGTTAAAGCATGTAATTTAATCATTATGCAAATTCTTTTTCAACACTGGCAATCTTAGGGCATTCACCACCTCTCTAAGAAACCTGCTCCAGGGTTTGACTACCCACTCAGTAAAGAAATGCTTCATTTTAAAGAAATGCTTCATTTTAAAGAAATGCTATGTCCAGTCTAGGTCTCCTCTGGCACACTTTGAACCATATCCACATATTCTATCACTGGATACCAGGGAGAAGAGCTCAGCACCTCCCTCTCCCCTCCCCCTCTTCAAGAAGTTGCAGAGAGACATGAGGCTGTCCCTCAGCCTCCTTTTTTCCAAACTAGATAAGCCTGGAGTCCTTATCTGCTCCTCATAAGACATTCTTTCCAGCTTTTTTGCCAGCCTTGTTTCTTTCCTCTGGACACATTCAAGGACCTTCACATGTTTCTTAAATTATGGGACCCAGACTTGCACACATTACTCAAGATGAGGACACACCAATGGTGAATAGAGAGGGATAATCAACTTTGTTGACCAGCTGGTTACGCTGAGTTTGAAGCACCCCAGGGTGCAGTTTTCCATCTTTTTCAGAAGCACCGGCATATATCTTTCAACTGAGAAAAAGACTGTGTACTCTACAAATAAGTTTAAATAGAGGTTTAGGGGTTTGTGTTGTGGCTGTTATAATCAAAACATTTGTATTTCTTAAGAGTTGCATATCAGCACTGAAAAGAGTCGAGGCAGAATTATGCCTTGCAGAGCTAAGATGTCAGGGTTCCTATAAGTAATTCATAACTGGGATCTTGTGTTAAAAGAACAATAGAATCCATTTCTTATCCCAAAAATTTAAATTTTATTTCAGAAGTGCAACCAAACCACAGAGAATTCCTGTTGGCATTCAGTGACAGTAGACGTGCTTTAACCACTGAAGTCTCTGCTGCTGGTTCGAGCAGATGTAAGGAAATATTTTACATCATTTGAATTTTTCTCAATTTTTCACTTCACTAGCATTCAACAATGTTCTCATGAAAGAAGTTGAGGTCAGCCAGTTTGCATGTCTTTTGCATAAATAGCTCCCAGACATAATCTTGTTTACAAATATCTTTTTATAAGTGCTAAAAATAGAGGCACATTTATCACTTTGGGGTCCCTAACACCAAGAGCAAGGATATGATTTTAACAGTGTTCTTAAAGGGGCTAGCTGGTGTTAAATTTTGGTATACATTGAAAATTTTGATGCATGGCCAGAAACAATGCAAAATCTATGGATTCATTAAAAAGATTAAATTGGCACTAATAGAAGAAACAAATTGATTTCTGGTTTGCTGCCTGTGCCATTGAAATATGTTTGTTAATTATTGATAATTTCCATTGTGCTCCACTTCTTCCACTACTTGCCTGGTTGATGTAGAGGCTTTTTAACCTGTTGTTTTTGGTTTTGTTTTTTTTTCCCCAGACAACTTGAATATCTCATTTCCAGATCACGTGGTTCGCTTTCAGTGCTGTTCCTGTGCCACTTGAAGCAATCTTTCACTTTTATATGTGTGAAAGCTGATGCTTTGGTAAACAGAACTTGTGAGGCTGGCTATGCTGTCCTGTGTCTTGAGAGTTGATTCAAGAGCTGAGTAGTATATTTGCCCTTCATGTCTTCCAAACAGCACATGGGGAAGGGCAGTCCAAGTGCTGCTGAGGTACCCTCTGCTCCAAAGGGAATACCAGCTGTCTGAGGATACCCACCAGCTCAGTCACTGCCAAGCAGTTAGGATGCTGCCACACGCCTTGAGACAGACTACTCATAAACACCCTGGAAGAATTTTTGAAGACTTAATTGTAGCTCTTTTAGCAATTCCAAGGATTTCTAGTCTTGCCCTGAGATTCCATCATGCTAGTAAATGGTGTCGTTAGAAAATAAGTTAAGGCATCTGTCCTGAGGTTGGTTCCTCTTATAATAAACTTAAGCTAATTTTGAGATTTCCACTGGGACATCTAAGAAGGTTTTCATGTTGCCGCTACTCGACATTTAAAACTTGAGTGAGATTAATCTCTTCCAGGCTGGCCATGTCAAAGTTTAAAATTCACTAAGAGCTTAATTGTTGTTACTTTTATGTCTAAGTCAATACAAGGGAAAAAAAGAAAAAAAGCAGACACTCTGCTTTTATTTCTTTTATTAAATATTCTGTGTATCTATATGTTATCTTTATTCATTTGTTATGTCCTTTACCAGCAAAATACTCTTTTTGAATGAAATATTTTGCATTTCTGGGAGTGATATTTTGCTCATTTGATTCCAAGCTTATTCCTGTGATCAAGAGTGTTCAAGATATCATGGGATTCTGCAGTGGACATTAAGTACTGGAACACACATACCATTAGCAACTGACTGTGCCAACAGTGCCTACAGACTTCTAGAGCAAACCCCTTGCAAGATAAAAGTTTTTACCTGGGTAGAGAGGAGTCCAACACGGTTTGCAGGCCCCTCTTCCCAAGTGGTTTTCTGTCAGTCTGGCAAAAATCACAGGGTTTTCAGTACCAGAAACACTTTCCTTTCTGTCTAACTAAATGACATTTCTAGCCTTCACGGTTATAGAAAAAGCTTGAAAGTCTGGATTCAAAAAGAATGAACTTTTGAGAACACGTGACGAAGAAGCTAACAACTATTTTGAAAAGATTCTTGTATAATTTGATGTGGTCACACTTCTTTTATAACTAATGAATGCATGCAATTAATTTATTGAATTATAGCACATCTCATTGGAAGAGGCACATAAAGGATCTAATTCCATCCGTTTCATGACTAAAGGAAAATTGAAGGTAGGTAAGGTCTTGTCCTGCTCTAGAGCAACCAAAAATCCCACTGTGTTTAATGTGGTCTTGTCTAGGGAACTAAAAAACATTGCATAAACCATACTACATTGTGTTGGCTGAAGGCTTCTTTCATGTTTAGTTTTGTACACACTCATTCACATATTATATATGTTTAATGTTTATTTAAAATTTCAATAAATCCATTCATTACCAACTAACAGTGTCTATAAAAGATCTTACATTTTAACAACAAAATTCATGTTGTTATAAAAATATAAAATTAGCAGCAATAATAATTAAACTAAAATCATAATAGCAGAGTAGTAATAAATGTACTACAAGTACATATTGATATTAGAGTGATAGGATATTAGAGAGCCTCAGGATTTTTTTATTCTCTTTATTTTTTATTCATTCTTCTCTCCATTTTTGATAAATTTTGATAAATGGAAAGAAATCTCAGCTGTAAATATGCTTTTCCTTCTGGTTTTTTTGCATGTTTGGTTTTGGTTTTTGGGGTTGTTTGTCTGTTTTTGTTATTTGCTTGAATTTCAGAGGTTTTTTTTTTACTTGAAATTCAGAGCTTGAATTTCTGAGAAAAGATTTTGGGGAAGATACTATGCTCTGTGCTTCTATGTATTCCTAACAGTTGGGCTAATGGTGGTGGCTACTAGACTTAAACCAAGGATATATATCTGAAAGATCACAGTCAACAGAGGAAAAGAAGTTGTTAAGGTATGAGTCATCTGACCTATTTTACACGTTTCCTTTAGGATGAGATGAACTTGCCCTAAAAGTGTCTGTCTCTTTATGCTGTGAATAACAAAGCTTGAGATCATTAACTTGGATAAATGTCTGAGAAACTGGCCATGTTTAAATAAGGGCATATTTAATCCTGTTGTAGAACTCTGACTACTTTTGAGCTTCTTGGCCTTATTGGCTCTGCACCTCAACAGTGATACTAGTGTAAGTGCTACTAAGAAAGATGGGAGTGTTCTTTAAGACGGATGTATATAGGAAAATTAGATTCAAATTATACAGACTTTGAAATAGGTTTTGTGTTAATAAATTATTTTAAAATTGTCTATATATCCCTTTGAGATTTTTAAACATGTATCAAACTATGTTTAATTATATATTTTTTTGAATATATACTGAAACTATGTAAACATGTAGTTGATAAATTAGCAACTATATCGTTTCAGTTTAATAACAGAAATCAGTTATGTGCTTCATCTTCTTGAAGACAGTGAGAGGTATTTCAATCTTTTCCCTTCTTATGCTTGTCAGTTGACAAGATTTCTTTTGTTATAATAATTGAATTGATGCTTAGTTGTGATATGTATAATTTATATTACTTTGATTTTACTAATCAGTTCCTAATCCTTTCTCATTCTATTTTTTGCAATTTAAGTAGCTACTGAGTTATGTAAGAATTACCTAAATCAGTGCTTGCAAATTACTCTGTGAACTGGTCTCATTGTTTGGCAATTGATTAAATGTTTTTATCAGTTTCTATTTCTCAGCCTCTCCTTTTTCTCCAACTATGACATTCTATTCCTTCTTCCATATGTTCTCCTCAGGGAATGATTCTGTTTATGATATTTATTAATTTTTTGCTAAGTTATAAATATTCAGCACTCACAAGCCACAATCAGCAGTTTCTCTCACTTTTTTGTTGGTTGCCTCTTCATATAGATTTAGTTAATGCATTTCTGCTTTTTGCCCCTTCACACTGAGAGGTAAAAGCATTTCCAGGTTGAAGGTACTTGTGAAAACCCAAAGGTATATTCATAGTTGAGAAATAACATCTGCTTATCTCCTTTTTCTATCACTAAATATTTGAAGTTCAATGGAAATTATAGTGTTAATTATGCAGCATGAAGAAGCTCACCCTTCATTTTTGATCATATCAGATGTCATTAACCAAAGAGCTTACAGAAATTTTGCCTGTTTCTTAGCCAAGCATTTAGTTTTCCCAGGAGAGTGTGTCAGGTGTTTCCAAATGTAGGGCAGTGGCTAGGCAGAGGATGACCAGGCTGACACCATTCCTCTACATTCATTCCCTGGATTTAAGTGGATTACAGATGATGGAAATATATCTTTGTGTGCAGCAGTTGCACTTCTGGGAACAGTGTAACAAAGTCGTTAGATACCCACAATATCTTCCTACTCTAAATGTTCACATTGAAATGAAGAAGTCAATTAGGTCAGTCAATTTAATAAGATATTCAAAGACCTGCAGGAAAAAAATCCTGGCTACCTGTGCTGGTACACACTACACGTAAACTCGGGATTTTTTTCTATGATTATGGAGTTAAAGTAACTATGGAGTTGCATCTGCTTTAAAAGACAACATTAACAAATTTCTGCCATTGCAACTGTATGTGAAACTCACAACTCTGTTTTTTAGATAAACCACTGACATTGTTTAACCACTGGCATCATTGAACCTGAGAAAATAAATAGGTACATGTATTGACCTTGCAGAAGGGACAAGAGATCTAGGTGGCCAAAACCCCAGGGCACTGTTAAGACTACATTGAGTTTTCATTCTACTAGCAGTACAGAATGCACTTCGTAAGCCCTCTCAAGCTACACATCAGTAGGTGTGTATAACACTGCACATTTATTTGTAAGATCAGAACCCTGGATCCCAGCATTCATAAATATAACCACACAGTCTTTTCTTAGAATCTAATAATCTCAGAAATAGGCACAGATGCATAGGTGAGGAACAAAAAAAGCTTTTATATCAGTTAGCAACAACTAATAACAGACCTCTGAAAACCTAGGAATATAATAATTTTCAGATTTCTTATTGTTAATATGAAACATACCATGGGTTTCATAGATTGGCCCAAAGGTACTTAAAAAGTTCAGAAAATCTAGGAATATCAGTAAAGATCCTGTAGGATACAAAATATACATTCCACAAATGTTTGCTTAGTTTCTGGTTTGTTCTGTTTTGTTTTTTCATGGCATAATAATGCCTTGAAAGGCATTTGATAGAATTGTTAATATGAAGTAATATTTCAATTAACCAATACGTTAATCTCTCTAAACCAATTAAGATATTTCAAAAAAAGCAAATAAATGGGTTGAAATCACACAGTTTATTTATTCTTGAAATTAAAACCAGACAAACGAGCAAATGTTATTAAAAACTTTCAGCTGTGAGCTAATCAGTGTTTAACTGGCTGTAGAGCAGCAGTGCAATCCACACTGCAATCTGTTATTGAACATGGTGCTATTAAAAAAAGTCAGTTAAACATGAAATGTTACAGAGAGCTGCAATTATGAAAGTTAAATCAGAGCGATGCTGTTCTAAAGAGTAATATTTTAAAAGGATATAATTCTAAGAGACTGTGTATTGCACAACACATATCTGAGCTTCAAAAGGCTGCAATGTAAACATTTAAATAAGTTTTTAAGTCAACAATTGCACACATGAGAACATATTTTCCCTCTGTTTCTGTTTCAAGGATGAACTCTGTGTGTACTGCTTGACATATAATCAGGAAGAAATTCCTGAGGCAAACTTTTCTGCAGTGCCACTTTCCAACTCCCCTTGCCTGTTCACACAAACCTAATAGAAAATTAATGCCTATCCTTCTCTTTTTGAGGTTTGTTTGCAACTAGCCAGCACACTTAAAAAATAGTAGAGAGAGCTATCAGATAGTAAACCAGACAGCATAAATGAAAATAACATATGATCCCGTAAACTTTATTTTCATTTGGTCTTTGGATCTAACACCACACATAAAACATAGTTTATTTTCATTTGAAATATATTGAAAGGCAATTTTTTTAAAGAAAACCCAATAAACTCAAGCCATCAGATTTTGCTTTATTCTCCAACTTATGATGAATGTTTTGTCAAATCATTCCTTCATTTTATACTTCAGCAGACTGAGAGAGCACAGTGATTTGAAAAGTTTTCTTCAGAGGGAATATAGAAATGGCATATTGACAACATATTATTTTTGCTTTTTAGCAGTGGTAGTTATTTATTGGTGCTAAGAGAACAGAGACATGGAACAAAGTAAATTTTATCCTCCTAGAAACCATAATTTATATTTCTTTTCTTCTGAATGAGCAGACTGACGATTTCAATGTATAATGGAAAATGTATAGGCATACTTAAGTTTGTTTTCAGCTACCTGATCCAGTGACTGCTCAGGATTCTAAGGATGCTTTTTCAGCTTGTGTTTAGTTCCTTGGTCTTTCAGGTAGTTTACTATTGTCATCTATACTAGATTACTGAAAGGCAGTTTCTAATTTGACAACAAAAGTTATAATTGTGCTATGACAGGAAGGTAGATTTACCCTGCACCATGCTGTCTGGTGTACTGTGTATAGCTGCAATGACCAAGCTGTACACATGCAGTGGACAGTATTTGGACCTTGACAAAATAAAGTGGTTTGTTTTTACAGCTTAGGCTTCCTCTTGTTATAAATGAAACGAGTCGATGCCTATAATAAAAATTAGAACAAATTTATTGATAGGAAATTTGGCAGAGTTTTAGGATAAAAAGCCACAATGCAGGGAAAACAGCTCCGAGCCCGGGGTCGGATACTGGGTGACAGGCAACCTGACAGGGTGTCAGAGAAGCTCTGTTCACACTGAGGTCTCGGAGCGGTGAGTTTTTATACAGTTTATTTCGCTGGAGGCAACTCTGTATTCAGAGTCTAAAGTCCAAAGATATTTAATNTTTTTTTTTTTTTTTGTCCTTTAAATTGACTATCATCACATGATGGGAACTTCTGCGGTTTAGTTACGTGGCAGACATACAGCAAAATTACTTTAGGAGAAAGGTACTGTAATCCGAAAAAACTGCTGCTCACCTTCTGATGAAAAGTGGGACAGTGCTTATATATGGCAGAACATCAGCATGTTCTCTGTCAAGGTTGGCTACAAATTCTGTTCATGTCCTGGGTTACCATAACAAAACAATAGATTAGAAAACTTAAAACACAGTGGGACCCTCTAACTTTGTGTTACAAAGCCCATCTTCTCAGAACTGTCTTTCTTTCTGTGTTGTTTTACTGTGAGTAACAGAAAGGCTTGCGTTTTTTCTAAAATAATTTTTCTGCTCACCATTTTGATTTCTCCCTTCACACTGGATTTCCCCAACCACTTCCCTTAATATTATTGCCAGAGGAGGAAGGATAGGAGAAGGTAAGTGTTATGAGGAAAGTCTGCATCCTTTTGCATGAAAAAATTCTGCAGGAAAGCATCAGATTCTTCTGAAATACTAGATGCTTCCTATATGATGCTGAATTATCCTCACAATATAATAGCTTCATTCTTTGAGACACTTAAATATGAAAGGATTGGAGAGTAGCAACCAGATGATTATTTTAATCCCCTGGGTCACAGGGAGACCAACTGCTTTGCTTCAGATATTAACAGGATCAAGGAAGAAACTGAAAGCTCAATTCCCAAAACCCAGACTAATCCCCCAAACACTGAAATGTTCCATCTTCATGTGTGAGAGCATAGCATAAGTAAATTGCATCAATGGACAAAAAAGGACTGAAATACTCTTTGAGGATTCTGCAAGGTAAAACCTGTTAGTGGATTCACATGTAGGCTCCTAGATGCCCACGAGCCTTTTTATGGGTATCTAACTCATAAATTCAGCAGGAATTAGGTGCAATGCAGAAGCAGTGTAAGAGCAAACAAAAATTAAACAAACTTACAAACAAATAAAATAAACCACAATTTTAAAACTTGAGACAAAAGGATACAAAGCCAAAATGGAGCTTTGTACTGAGTTAGACACTGTCTGTTTCTCTGATATCTGCACACAGAAACCAGAAATTTCTGCTATTCATATCACTTATATCCAAGTTAGTTTTGTAGGTACATCAGATGTTAGCTATTATACATATAAAAGGCAATGACTCTATATTTTCAGATTTTTAATAGTTTTAAAATTACCTCAGAAAGATAAATTAGTTTTTGGGGATATATCACCTTTGACATGCACAAACCTCTATGAATCCTTAAACTATGCTCATCTCTGACAGTCTTCAGATAAAGTTTTTAACTTACTACTTTTTGATAGCTATATTTGTCATAAATATTTCTTACTCTATTCTTTCTAATTTTCAACAACTGATATTACAAGCAATCCCTATGTCATTCATGTCATTCGACTCCTTATATTCTAATTAACCCTCAGATTTATACAGATTGGCATTTGGATTCACATGGTGGTTGAATTTATTTGTTGATTAAATTTCAGCTGCTCACTCACTCAGAATTGCTTTCAGTTTCTCAGTCAAGTTTGGAGCCAAATCATTGTGAAGAGGCTGCTTGTTTATTATAGCATTCTAGACTAGCAGAAGAATTTATTGTCTTGGAAACTCAAAACAATTAAAGCACAATCTGGACATCAGTCTGCTATTTGCTTCTTGTAAATACCTTTTTTTTCAATCAAAATCAGTGAGTGAAATAGAGGCATATCACTTAAGCTGCCTTCTCTGAATATTTATCCAAAATTGGCTTGCTGATACGGCACGAATAAGTGAACAATCTCAGAAACTGTTCTTACTTGAGGCAGATGGTAGTAGTATCAAAGCCCAGAAGACTTCCAACTGCTGTCATGACTATATTCACCTCTGAGCCAAACAAGTATTTAGGAAGAGTTTGAAAGACGTGCATATTTAGTACAGTGTGAGGAAGAGAGTGAGAAAGTAGGTTATAGGAAACTCAAACTCATTGGATCCCTGGGCAGTAGGTTAACAGAGCTTTGACTGAGTGTTAAATGTTTCCAATGAGGTATGCACAACACTAATCCAATGAGATAAGATAGAGGAGCCAATTGTTATTCCCTTCCAGATGGGAAAAGACCAAACATTGGTTTTGTTACTCTGAAAATGGCTTTGCGGCAGATGAACATTTCAATTCTAAAGTATCAAAGATGTTACTGAGTGAAATGATGCTATTTATAGAAAGACCTCAGTTTTGTTTGCTACCTTTTTTTCATGTTTACATCAATTTTCATTTAAGTTTTTCTCAGTTTTGCTCTGCACTTGAACTGGGGGGCAGAGGAGGGAGAGAGGGGGCAGTGTTAAAGTGCCTAACACTAGAATGCTTAAAAGTTAATCCTCTCATATTCAGTGAAATAAACCTCTCTAGGGAAAGAGTCACAGCACCTGATTTACACAGCAGTTGTGATCTACAAAAGAATCCCAGATTCGCCTCTGTGTATTATCCTAAACTTCTAAGGAGCAGTATTTCTTTGCTGTTAAAGGCAAAAGTTGGAAATATGCAGAAACCTCTCTCCTTGAACCTTTCCACGGGACACAATTTTTTGAATTCTATGGGGTTAACAGTCCTTAGTCCTTTTCCAGGACAGCAGTTGGGTCTCACTTTTTCAGATAACAGAAACAGTGTTTGAGCAGAATTAAGTAAAAGATTAGTGTTTGAAATTTAAAACTGTGATAGGCCAGAAGATACATGAAGGATACTAAAGGAGGTGTTGAAATTTAAAACTTATATATCACTTTCAGGCATAGTCCTGAACAAATCCAGATACGCATTAAAAAATAATAGTATTAATAATAATCCTCTAAAAGGCTAGACATTAGAGAGATGGAAAGGTAACTTGCCTTATGCTAAGACTAGCTGAATGAAGTGATCAGTTTGCAAATCTCTGTGCAAAAGGCTTCATAAGGTTGTTTTTTGGTTCTTTTTTTTTTTTTTTTGGTGACATTTATTTGTGAATAATTTTGTAGTTAAGCTTGAACCAGAATGGCTTAGTTACATTTGGACTTTTTATTCCTGCTTCCCCATAGCTGATCTGAATAGTCCTTCCATAAGATAATTTTCCAGACCTTTATTCCCTATTTCATTATTTTAATCTTTAATGCTCCAAATATCATGTCCCTGGATAGGGGACAAACAAACAAGTTTGTTGATAAACAAACTTGTGTCCGGCTTCCTTCACATTCCTCTACTTTGAAAATAATAATAATTGATAACAATGAAAAAAGAAGAATGGAAAACTGACAACTTCTACACATTCTGTAACCATCTGACCCCCATTACATATATTCTGCCATGACCACTCCAGCTTATTTTTTAGTGTCATTGGAAAAATAATAGTTGTCATCACTGTTCCTAGAGAAAAAGGGCTTTTGGAGAGAGGAAGAACTTTGTACTCAAATATTTGACAAAGGATTTCATATCAAAATTTCCAGAGGTAATAGGAAGGGGTGGACTTCCATACTCCTAGGATTGAAACTCATGATACATTGTCATCCCCTCTACTTACAAAGGCATTTCTCTTACCTTCTGTGGGATAGCACAATAGTTGGTAACTAAGCACCTTATGCATCGTTCTACCTAGAAATGTCTTACCCTGCACTTTTCCCCATTTCCCAGCATGCATGTTGCATGTTTCTTTCAATTAAAAATGTTCCTTTTTTAATGTTTCTAGATTGATGGGATATGGTGGACTGAAAGGCTGTTTGCTAGCCTATAAAAGGAGAAAGTATTGGCAGGCCCTAGGCAGCACAGTGATCATGTTGAGACACTTCTGCAGAAAACAGAGTCCAGATCTCAGAAATATAAAAAAATTATGTTCCTTTCAGAATAACCATTTGCAAACTACAGCTGCATTATTTTTGACAGTTTTTCATAAAGCAGAATAACCTTGCCATGTGAGATGGTTCTTGAACAGCTTTAAGGATCCAAGAATAAAGTCTCAGTGCTGATGCATTCCTGGGTGCTGATACAATCATTCTCTTCATTTCCCAAGGAATAAGCCTTGTATCACAAACCCTTATCATCACAGGAAGTGTAGCAAGCTGTTTCAAAACCAAAGACATCATGCACAACCCAAAAGGAATAGATTTGACAGCACCAGATTGCCTATTATAATCCGTGGTTGAAATTAGTTCTCTGTTGCTATTTTGCACAAAGTATGAGTCCATTCCCATCAGCCATTACTCTGTCCACACATCCAGATCATATGCCACATCTTCCACTCATCCATCGTCATCATCATGATGCTAAAAGTTCAGAGGTTTTACCAGTCACCAACCCTATCTCAGGTATTCTCAGGATGTCTTCTCTTATGCAGACCTCAAGGGTTTGAAACTGTTTACACTGTGGGGAAATTCCAAAAGTTGTATTACCATGGTCTTTTGGGAAATGACAATGCTAACAGTTTGTTGTCTGGGCTGAATCCATGTGCCCTTGGAACATGTACTTTATTTCTTGTAGTGGTATTAGAGTGCAGGGGAATGAACTGGTGGGTCTGCTTCCCAAAGCAGGCTTAACCTCAGAAGTGAAGGCTGATCACCTGGAGGTGTTCCCCAGGGACATCTCACAGTGCAGTAGGATTGGCTTTCTACAAAGCAATGGGAAAGGACCAGTAGAGAACAGGAAGCAGTGAGACCGAGACTCCATGCTGGGCCATGGGAGCACTCAGTCAGTGCCTCAGGTTCAACAAATATTGTGTAAATATGTTTACATACCATTGATTGGTTCAGATGTCTTCTCTTTGGCTACGTACCAATGTATATGCCCTCAGTGATTCCAGGAAAAGGGAAAGGAGAAAAAAACCCTTTCTTGTCCTTTCCCTTTTAGTCTCCAACTGCACTTTATATTTTACAGTCTTTCTGTAGGCAAGGCTAGGTGAGTACTCCTAGCTTTCTGAGCTTTCTGCAAAAGTAGATTTAGAAAACTCACAGAGGCTCATATGTTCTTTTACTTTTTTAAAAAACATTGTGATTTCATACAAGGTTTATGGCAGATAGTAAAGATGATTATATAGCACTCTGATGAACATTGTTCTGCTAGATAAAATTCATATTTCATACACTGGGAACACAGGGACTATAAATTCATAATGATTACTGGTACTTCTGAAGAATATTGTGGTTGCAGAAAGCACTTTATTATCTACTACTTTAATGTTGGGAGACCTTCACCATTCTAGTAAAGTAACACTAAAGTAATACAAAGCCTTCTCTTTAAACTGAAGTGGTTTCTGTTGAAATGTTCATAAATAGCAGAACTAAAAAAAGATCACCATCAGCAAACATCCTTTATTCAAGCCTTAATATTTCCTGATTCTTACATCCTTCTACTGTTGGAACAGTGATTACTCAAATCCCTCTTAATTTGGGTGAAGAATTTCTGTTTTCAAGAATTATTTCAAAAGGAGTTTTTCACAGGATTCGAAGTGTTGCATTATTAAATTTTCTCTGGTTCTTCAAAAGCATCTTCAGCAGTAGTTACATAAATTTGAGAACCTGAGCATGGATAAATTAGTATTTTTGTTTAATGATTATTTTGGTTTTTTCTTTTAATTACAGTATATTCCTTAATAGAGAATATTTTCCTAAATTAGTTACTCTTGCTTTTTCTTTTAATTGATACAATTTGTAAATATTGGATTGAGTTTTCTATAAAAGTTTCCATGCTTTCTCTTTTTGACCAAGGAACATCAAATGACCAAATGTGTCAATTCTCAATAATAGTGTAGAGATGGTGTCTTTGGTTATGTGATCTGTTGTTAAGTTGATGAAATTTTGGAGATATATAAAAACAGTTGTAGAAGGATACCTGTAATTAGTCTTATTTTTCTCATCTTTATTTCACTTTTCTAGTCCTACCACATTCCTGAAGTTCCTTAAATTCAGTGAAAATATCGTATTCTTATTTATGCACTTAAAGGTTATACTTCTGGGGCAGAATTTCTGAGGCTATAGCCCATCTTTTTTTCCATTATAGGAAACTATTTCCTGATAGCATAGTCTCCTTGTTTTCCTTCCATCTTCTTGCTGATCCTTGTGGCTTCTAGCATTACCTCTGCTATATGGATGTAATCATTCTTTTTCTCTCTTAAAGAGAAATCCAGTTCTACATTACAGATGACACAAAGTGGCAATTAGAGCATTAATCCTGGATGAATTTAGTATTATGTCTTCTGTATTGCAGTGTGAGCTAGACATATGTACAACTCTGTCTCCCACTCATGTATTTAAATAATTAAATTACAGCACACATACAAAACTAGGAAAGAAACCTCTATTTTAGTTACATCTGCAAGTAAGTTGGCAGCTTACCGTTACGTGACTTCGGATTCCCAAGTTAGTAAGTAAAAGACTGAATCCTATGTGAAAACAATATTTCTTTTTCATGACAGTATCTGGTAGAAATATTGATTTTTCAACAGGAGGGAAAGGGCACATAAGAAATCAAAAGGAGGATAGTTACTTCTAATTCAAATAATTGATATATGCAAAGGAATGTTTCTGCCAAAGCTGAGCTCTAGAGTTTAAATTTTCCTAACACTCGAAGTTTCATTTCCATTGTGTAGTCTATAGAGCTCAAGTGAGTGGCGGACACTCAGAGCCTCTCCTAAAGAGGCCAGTATTGATTTTCTATGAGATTAAAGAAAATTCAGATTTAAAAAACAAAGCAAGGAAAACAAAAAAAAAGAAGGCCGTATTTTCAGATGATTTCAAATTGTCTCATAGCCTTAGAAAGGTTTGATTCGCTTTTTTTTGTTGTTTATTTGCTTTCAAACAGGATAAAAAGGTTATGGCCCTCAAAACTTTAACATGCAGAATTCAGTCCAAATAACATGCATCAAGATTTCTGCCTAAACATCTTGTTTCACTATAAGCCAAAAATATCAGATCTGGTTCTTAACTGGGGTTATTACATCTCTACTATCTTCAGTGACACTTGGTAAAATCAACCTAAATTAAATTGGGGATGAATTTAAAATTAATTGGTTATCTGCACTAAATTTTTGTGTGGACATTAATTTATCTTATTAACTCCCTAACTTCTGAAAAAAGGGGTTAACACTGTTAAACTAACCAGGTTTGCCATTCTGATTGACTTTCCTGAGTGTTCAGGGAAGAGAAGTGGTCACTTAGAGAGGAGGAGCTGTTCTTTTACAGTATTTAAATTCTTTGTCTGCAAAGCAAAATATATTAAACACTTGCCAGCATTTGTTTCCTTTAAATGACTGAATTTACTTACTTACTTCAGTTAAGAATGGCTGCAGACTGGGTAGATCTTATTCTGTCCACAGCGATTTACCCATTAATTATTTTTATTCTTGTCTATCTGTTAATAAGTACATACCCATCCCCATGTACTCCGTCAGTCATGACTTGAATTCTATAGACTTAGGAAGACCAACAAAAGCAGAATAATTCTCACTTTTCAGGTAGAGAGATTTAAGAATTAATCAGTCAATAAAATATCTGAAAAGTGAAAATAATATACTGGCATCACTCACAACAAATCCTGATTGGGAAGTATTAAAGTCACTCTGCATCTTGAACCTCATTGGCAGCTAAAATTTGTTGAGTTTTTTTTATGAGTTAGTGAACAGGTTATGTTACAAAACATTTTACCTTTGATTTCAAATGGAGAAAGGTATGACATTGTGCTTTTAGTGGTATTTACTTCCAGTACATAAGCAAAATCTGAACCTTATTGGGTTTTTAAAGATAAAAATGGGGGAAGCTTCCCAATTTCAGATGAGGTATATCTCTTTTTTGCAGACCTTTGTAAAGCAAATCACTTATTTGCATGCTATGTTGTCAGCTACTAAGCTGCCACCTGAAGTATTCTGTGACCCATGATGAAATTTATTTTCAAATTTTTCAACTGTGGTTCTGTTCCCTCCTTTTATTTTTTTTCCTATATACCATATTCAGGCAAAGATAAGGTTCTGCTGTTTTGGTTTAGCAAATCTATTGGGGATTATCTCCTTAGTGACATGATATTTTGTACCACAGAGTTATAGAGAGAACTGCCACGCAGACAAAAAAATTTTGGGGCATCAAAAATCCCTTAGAGTTAACTGCTCTTTGATCAGACCTAAATTTTAAATGTATTTCACTTGCAAAGGGAAATAACATGTTTCGTTGTATTAAGAGACTGAAATCAAACGATGTGAAAATGGTTCATTCCTGCCAGGCCCTATCTACAGACAGCTAGTCAGTTAGCTTAAGCAATTAAGACAGGTACTTCTGAACTGGCACATGATTGCTGCAAACTGACAAAACAACTAAAGTAAAATAAAAACTTGTCTAAAATAGTACTATTAAGTTAAACTTTTGATTTTTTTTTGTAACTTTTTATAGTCTGTGTTTTTTACCAAAGGCTAACCTCCTCCTCCCAGTTGCATATATACTGGAAAGTTCATGACTTTTTATTAAAAACTTTACAATTTTTTTCAGCAATTCTCTGAGAAATAATGGTTATTGCATAGTATTCATTTTGCGGTTAGTGTATTGTTGCTATCCTGCAGCCTGCATTAGATACAGATTCTAGATGGGCCGATTTCCCATCGCAGGACCCTGCCCCCGCAGGCAGACAAAAGGCAGAGCCCATATGTGAAAAAACGAAGTTCACTCTCCTGTTAAGATTTAAAAGTTTAATAAAGGACAATAAGGGGCAAAGATAATAAAGCAAAA